>OMNM01044481.1:0-14544 GCA_900302745.1 Parablennius parvicornis
CAACATACGTGACCCCAATTTCAGCTCCTATTGTTGTCAGATGAACCTCACACACTTCATCTGCTGTTGTCATTTATGACTCCTGATACACACACACACACACACACACACACACACACACACACACACACACACACACACACACACACACACACAAACACTTTTAATTAATGTACAAATCTGTGTGCAACAAATACAAGTGTAGACGCACAAATATCGTGTGCGTGTGCGTGCGTGGTTAACTCCTCACAGGGAGACTTCTCAGCCGGTCTGGAGTTAGCATGGTTAGCACAGTTAGCTCGACGAGCTGTGCTCCAGTTCTACTCTTCCTGAAAGATTGAAACACACATGAAAAACTACTTATTATGATTGCCCGTGTACCTGATAAACACTTTAATTCAACTTGAGTACAGCAGTTCCCCCCAACATTTTATAATATGACACATGGACTGTTAGCATTAGCATTTTTCTTCATGTAGCTACGGAGCTATGGAGCTTTATGGAGAGACTTAAAACTCAACATAAAAAAATAAATATCTGCATTTTATTTTTCTCATTAAGAGCATTTAACTCATGCCAGCTGTCGAGATAGCGCTTTGCTTAAATTGATTTAATGTCTTTGTCTTTAAATAAAACAGTTTAGATTCCCAAACTTCTTCATTACGCAGCTTGATGCAATTTTCAGAAAGCTGCGGAAAACTTTCTCTGGAATGAGAGAACGTCAGTGATGAATGGTAACAGCAGCGCAGCGATAGCATCTACAAACATCCACGCCGCACAGCAACGCACCCCCCGGAGATTTAAAATGAAATACAGGGTCATTTGTAAATAAAATGGGGGTCAAAGTTTACACTAATCCCGTGGGTGGGTTTATGATATTATCATATTTTAGCACAATCAAAATCTCCCCTTTTGGGGTGCGCCCCCTTGTGGCTGATTCTAGTTTGAACAAAACCCAAATGAAAAAAACAAATATATAAAAGGAAAATTTGATTTCTGGGTGATGACTCCTTTAAAAGTGGAAGATCTGCTGAGAGGAGAGGTTGTGTGTGAGTAGGAGACAAGGATACAACCACATCTCACACACACACACACACACACACACACACACACACACACACACACACACACGATATGTGTTATATGCAACTAGCTTCAGCTTCAGCGGGGACGACGTTAAGCACCGAAGTGTCTGGAAGGAGTCGTGGTCGGACACACTGCTGCAGACAGGCGAGTAGGGCTATGCAACAAGACAACAAACAACAACAACAACAACAAGAAACTCCCATCTCTCCATCCATCCTGTAGCTTTACATGCTGGTCTCTTCAGATTCAGGCTTCAGCATGATCGTGACCAAATGTTTCGTAGAAAATGCTCCGAAAATCCAAACAAAAAAAAAAAACAAAAAACAAACAAAACAAAAAAACTGCATAAAGGCACAAAGTGTAAACAAGAAGCTGATAGATTATTTAGGATTACAGCAACTTTATACCTATATTTGCATGCGGAACATTTACCCACAACTCCAAGTGGGAGGAGGCGTGTCCTGAAAGGGTACGATAAAAAGAAGAGAAGAAAAAAAGATTTTGGTAAATAAATAAATAATAAATCGGCTTTGATGAGTTTTTAATCATATTGTGGTTTTAAAACCTTTGACATCCAAGGAATTAACTCTAAAGAACTCATAGCGGATCCCGAGTCTCCATGTGGCTTTTTTTCTGGAGGAAAAAAATAATTAAACAAAAATGTTTGCATGTTCTAATGATGTATGTGCATGTAGGAACCTTAGTACTTTTAGATACCATGTGTCCTTTTGTTGTTGATTTTTAACCTTTGATATACAGCGTGGGGTCGTTTCTATTTCAAAACCAGTATTGAAGACGTGGACGTTCCACCGCCGCGCCGCAGAGCTGGAACATTCCTTCATCCGGGTCTTTACTCGGGATTCGGTGAAATGTTTGTTTGCCTGATTTTACGTTTCTCGACCAGACTTTGAATTCTGCTGTTGTTTCTACATTAAACATTTTGTATGAAGCAAAGTTCCTTGAAATAAAAAAGATATGAAATTAAATGAAACCGTTGTTGAATTTTTAAAAATTCAGTAGAAGTGAATATGCTTCGGCTAACCACGCTAGCTGGTGAGTTGTCAGCGATATATGAAGTCATTAATAAATAATAAATTGATGCTAATAAATACTAACAAGCTTAGCTTAGAAACCTCTGCTTCACTAACTATGCTAACTGTCGAGTAGAATTAGCTAATGTTAACTTTTAATTATTTAAAAAAAAAAAGGCAAATCGTGTACAAATGAATATAGTTTACCGTCTGGTTAGCTTTTAAATGCTAACTAGCTTAGCACAGCAGCTTCTGTGTCCATCGTCAGATTTGATTGAAGTTTTCTTAACAATGGTAAAACAAGATAATCATGTTCTTCATAAAGGTGTTTCCTTCTATTATTGACGTAATCAAATGTGCTACATGCTAAGCTGGCTAAGCTATCTTATAAGAGTGTGAATTTTATTTTGATATTCAACATCCTTCAAATAAAAGCTACAAAATCTTCCTCTGACTCCACTGAAACTAGTGGCAGTAAATATCCTACAATCAGATCAAGTAGCGCTGCTAAATGCCAACTAGTTTTGCTTGGCAGTCTCTTAGTCTTCGTTGTTCCTTCTTTCTTTTTTTTTTCTTTCTTTTTTTTAGCTATTGTGCAACCTGATATTTATTTTCTTGAGAAGCCTGACTCTTTAAAACATGGATATTTTTAAATTATGGAGCGTGTAGCATTAGCTTCTTAAAGCTCTTCTAGTGGGAAGTTCCCACTTTGAACAGCCTTCAGATATACTTTCCCCACTGGGAAGTCAGTTTTTCCCACTTCAAAATTACTCATAAGCGCATCACTACAATCACATCCATGATAATCTTTTGGTATGTTGATACAGATGGGAACTCATAAAGTTAATAATAGTAATTATTATTATTATTACTATTACTTATTATTACTTATTGCTTATTACTTATTATTACTACTTCTATTATTATCGGTTATTATATTATTGATCACACCAGGTGTCAATGTAAAGTGCTAAAAGTCTGACTTGTTCTTTGAACTCTTTGAAAATGCTAAAATAAAGAAGTTTCAAATAAACTACCTGGCTGCAGACCTGAAAACCGGAAAGTCACGATTTCACGCCGGACGTTGTATTTCTTTCTGTTTTTATTCCAAAAAGAAAGAAAGCGGTCATTTTTTAATTGAATAACTTTCTTTTTTTTAAAACAGTACAACAGTATAAAAACACTGCAACTATAACACACAGATATTTAAATTGAAAAATGTATAGTTTTACCAGTAGGATTTTCAAATGCAGGATTTTCAAATGTAAAACATTTTAATACACGGAGGACTTGTAATCATATCAGCATCTCACATCAAATCCATGCATGTAAATATATATTTCTCTCTGGAATTGTATACATTTTTCAGTGTTTCGTGTGTAAAAGCTTTGTTACGCTCTTTGTTGTGAAAGTCCGGACCGGAAGTAGCTGGTTTACGTTACTGTAGCTTGACTTGCCTAAATAAAAATGTGAATCACCTGGTGGATGAGAATGAAACGTTACAGAGGAGCAAGAAGAGAGCAGACCTCCACTGAGAGGAGAAAACACTCTGCATCTGACACTTTTTAACTTTTAATTTAAAATCAAATGTATTTCCTGGTGAAGCTCCAGTGTCTGGTGGTTTGGACGGTTCTGGGACGAGCTGTGGAAACTGGACCAGCAGACACCAGGACCCGTCAGAGGACAGGTGAGCTGCAACGTCTGGACCAAAGTCCACCGTGGATCTAATATTGATGAAGAAACGAGAAGCTTCATGACAACATGATGTCTGAAAGAAAAATACAGAAATGAACCAAACTCCTATTTTAGTTTCAGATTTGTGACTCGTTTTGGAACAAAATGTGACATTTTGTAAAAGATGTGAACAATTAGGAGGAATTTTCTGTCACGTGAGACGTTTGAGATGTTTGTTCTGAGAAATGTTTCAGAAAGGAAACTTTACAACTTCAGACTGGTTATAGTACCAGAGTCCTCCACTGGGGGGAGCTGTTGTCACAGCACTGACACTTCAACAAGTATTTAAAATGGTCCAATTTACTTCATTTTAGTTACTTTAATGTCGGTACTTGTTAACCATTGCTGTTACTTTATTCATATATTAAAATAAACAAACTATCATTAATACTTTATTGACACATTTTTAACTATTTGTGCTACTTTTTAACAAATACTAGTACTTTATTGATACTTCACTGTTAATGTTACCTTATCCATACTTTTTAACTATTCCTGCTACTTCATTGATACTTTCCCACTATTACTGTTACTTTATTGATACTTTTTAACTTATTTATGCAACTTTTACCTAATACCAGTACTTAATTCAATCAGTTTAACAATAATGCTACTTTCTAACTGTCACTAATACTTTCGATAAGAAATAAACAGAAAAAGTATTGAAAATTTGAACTTTTTTTATGCAATTTTTTTCTGGATTATAAGTAACACTTTCTCTTGTTAGTTGACTGGTCATGTTATTGATATAATCTGTGACCACTAGATGTCTCTGTGGGACAACAGAAAGCTGCTGCAGCACCAGAAAAACCTGCGACTGTATTTGACCGACGGAACAAGAAAAATGTCCAAAGAAAAATGTGCGAAAATAGAAAGAGAGCAGCGGTCCGAGTCCCAGGCTGAGTGTGGGTCTGAGCCGGTCCTAGTCTGAACCCGTCAGTTGTAATCTGAGCCGAGGAACCAGAACCTCGACATGTTTACTGAGAATACACTGAGGATCAAACCTTCAGATCACAAAGTGTTTATATGAACGTGAAGTGTGTCTGGAGACTCTCTATCATTAACACACTTTGTTTCACCTCTTTCAACACCATCAGACTGAAGAGAAGCAGCTCCAGTCTTCAGTTTCTGGAAAATTCTTTCCTCTCATAAATGAAGCTGTGCGATTTCAGGAGGAAGAGGTTTTACCTTCAGGAGGTTCATGTCTTTGTGCTTCATGTTTCTCCTTCCAAATAACTTTTTCTAATTAATTGTCAAAATGACTTAGTTTGACTTGAGTGACTTTTACATCCTGAACGTTGGCTGTAACTGTATTACAGGATTTTATTTTATGTAAATGAGCGGAATAAAGCCGAAATGAAAGATACTCAGCTGCTCCTGGGGAGTGAGTAGATTGTTGAAAAGCATCACTGAGAAGGCGAGGGAGCTTCTGCTGATTCCTGGAGGTTCGTCGCAGTCATGCTTTGAGTTCTCCCCGCGTAAATGAGTTAAGGTGCCACAGACGCTGAGCAACGATAGGGGAGAGTGGAGGACGAATCGATGGATAAACAGATCACAGTGAACCGGAGTTTCACCTCACGTCCAATTCTTGGACCTTTCTGTTTGGAGTTTGCATGGTCTCTCTGGTGACTCTGACATAAATATTACTTCTATGGGACATTTCGACTGCGGCCATGTGGGACGCTCCTGCTCTGTTGGAAGCAATTTGAGTATTTTGCTGTCTGAGACTTGGACATAAGGAGAGTTTGAGATTAGGATTGAACTGTGAAGTTTGTGATTTGGGGGACGATGCAGTCAACCGGTTCATCCTGTGCTGGACATGTGACCTGCCTGAGCTGTAACCTGCCTTCATAGTCAGCATTCAGCCTGAACCTCCGGATCCCCGACACTCTGACCTGGAAGAAGCGGATGTAAAGGATGGACGGAGGTCAGACTGAATCTCTTCATTCTGTGAGAGCTTCTTTCTTTTGTTCCTGAATTTTGTGACTTTGTGTGCTTCGGTCTCCATCCTGACATCGGTGACTCGACTTTCCAAACTCGAACTGCTGAACACAGTCGAGGTTCGGACACGTCCAACAACAACAGGAGGCCGAGGAGCTCGCTGGCTGAAAGAGGCTTTAAGCTCGCGGAGATCTCGTTTACTCAAGACGCACACAGAAGCCCGGACGCTAGTGAAGGAAACACCAACAGCCTCCATCCCGACGGGAAATGTGGAGCTCAGTGGAACCAAAGTTGACGAAGTGGCCACTTCATCACTGACCTGCTTCCAGCTCGGTCACGGCTCATGACTGAAACGTCTCAGCTTCTCTAAACGCTTTCCTGAGGTGAACATTATATAGATTACTTTACAAACACGAGGGGTCGGTGAGAAGGTTAGTTAAAGTTAAAGAAAAAAAATCTCTTTGTTGAAAACAAAACTGTAGAACTTCCACACGACGACACGTTTCTCTGGTTTTAATTCTGGTTCACGTCTCTTTTGTGTTTCTATTAATCAGCGTTGCTGCCTGTTACAGATTAATGACTCTTCACACATAATGTGTGAACATCACTCTGTCTTGTAACTGACCAACCTGAAAAGTTGTTCGTAAGTGGAGCTTCTTCTTTTCCTCATGTCATCTTCTATATCTGCGGGTGAAGGTTTGCTCAGGGGTTCTCTGAGTGGGACAGTATTTGTCCAGCGTCTTGTTGGCGGGTTGTGTAAAGCAGTTCAGTAGGTGGACGATCAGGACCTTTCACATAAAGTAGAATTCAGGCTCAGCTGTGCTGCACATGTTCTTCAGGACCAGCTGACGGGCAACAACACTTCCTTCATAAAGCTCAAACCCGGACCGGCTGTAATTTAGAGTTTTTCACATTTTTCTCGATGAAGTCATAGCTCAGCTCCGTTGTGACGAGCTCAAAGAATCTGGGTTATTTGATGAGTCCTTTAATCTGTGAGAGATTTATTCAACCGGCCGTCGTCCTCTGATCTGAGCAGAGAAACGGCGTGTCAGCCATCACACCCCGTCTGTAATCTCTCCCTGGAAATAAGAGGATATCCTGTCTTTGCTGCGGCGACGTCTTGTGTACGTTGAACACCGGGGATCTGTAGTTAGCGGAGTGTGCAGCTCCAGGCTTTGAAACCTGAGCTGACGGCATCGGGGAGGCTCCACGCCGCCGCCCCCCCTTCTTCCTCCTCCGTGACTGATGGCTCTCCTCATGCTTGGCAGCGTCTGTGGATGTTTGGCGCCGAGCCGCCTGCAGGCAACGGGGGATCCTGGCACCGCCGGCCTTTCCTGAAAACCTCGACCCGCCGATCCACCGAGGGTTCAGATCCCCGGCGCTGAGACGGCGCCTCACAAGTCGACCCTGTTAAAAAAAAGGTTAAAGAGCTTCGACAAGGTCACACGGCGCTCGGTCGCAGCTTGTTCTCATATTTAGTGTCTGCGTTCAGACAGGTGAGAGATCTGAGCCAGATTACGGTCATGAAGTTTCAGTAAAGATCTTCAGATCCACTGCGTCTTGTCTGGTTTGAACCAGCGACGTGCAGATAGACTCCAAAGGATTTCTATTTGTTTTTCAGTGCAGAGGACTCAGAAAACAACCAGGCCTGTATTACCTGATGTCATGCAACAGCAACCTCGCCTGCAGGTAGACAAGCGAGCAGGAGCGATGACCGAGGTTTAGATATTCTTTGATAACAATGAGAGACAAAATTAAGACAGACTGTGAGGTATGTTTTGCCAAAATTTCAAGAGAAGACAAAAGATAGTTTGTACCACGCCGGCAACTTGATCACCAGCAGAGTTGAGCCCGACGTCGCTCATTAGTTTAACTGCTCCGAGCTGTGCTACATGCTACATGCTAAACAGTTTTGGGGCTCACAAATCAGTGATACTACATGCTCAACATGATTAAAGTCTGACTGATACACTCAAGTATTGATGAACTTATATGCATCCATAATTAAACATCAAAAATCAAATTTTTAAATATATAAAAAACAAAGTGAAAGCACCTCAAATAAAATTTGCTTCTATTTGTGTGCAAACTGTTTTTTCGGTGATATTTCAGTTTCATTTTGCTGGAGTTCAGGACAAGAACAGTAATTCCACCAAAGTTTGTTTGAATCAGAACTAATTCTATTTTCCAGTTGATTCAGATCTTGGAAATCTCAAACATGACATGTTGAAATAGTTTAGATGTGTTTTGCTGCTGATAGATTATATTTATTTCATGTTTATTGTATTTGTGTTTCTTTTGTGTAGGAAATTGCACTGATGACATTCGGAGTAATGATTTCTCTACACTCAGAACATGACAGCATTTTCAAATCAATAACCTCGAACTAGTGAAAGAAAAGGTTTACAGTAAATATCTCTGCTGTTGTCCAGCTCCAGTTCTCGTTCTGCTGACAAAGTGATTCTCCGTTAGGAATTTAAAGCGAGCTGGTGTGAACATACCTTCATTGTCTCTCTTCTTTTTTTTTAAATCTCTTTATCAAGTCACTCATCTATTGTGACCACGTCCTTGAACTCTCCAGGGACATTCATTTCCTGAGGAATGCTGCTTAGCACATAAAATGGATGATTAAAAAACCATTTAGGGCTCAGCATGAGAGATGGAACTCCACCTGGACGGATCACATTCTGCTGTAATTCTGGGAGCAGACAGAGAAAACTACCACGACATGTTGAGATACATTGTGATGTTTAGATGATCTGATTAGAATTGTGTCTGTCTGTCGGTCAAAGCGGCTGTAGTGTTTGCAACTGGCCTGGAGTGGTGCTGTAACAACGCCACAGAAGTACAACGAAAATAGAGAAAAGAAAATGTGCAGAGTGCACGTGAAAGTCAAAACCTCTCCAGTGATGAAATCCGCAACCTTCTGCATTGTGTCTCACTCGATCATTAAACCAACAAACAAGCTAAGTAGCTAAGTAGCTACTGTAGTGCCAGTGCAGTCCTCCATTGTCGCAGTTGGTTGTCATGGTTACCACAGGAGAGGTGGGAGTATGATAATTGAGCATTTTCGAAGTAAAGATGAAAAAAAACTGAGCGGGAGGTTTTAGATATCGGAAAATGACGGTTTTGTGTGAACGAGCTCTAATTCACCTTTCAGCCTCAAACATAAGGAATAAACTGAAGTCGCGTCACTGGAGGGAAAATGAACACACAGGGAGAACATGCAGACTTAACATGGAAAGACCTGGACTGGAGCCAATAGAGTGCAAACCACTACGTCTCTGTACACAATGATGAGATGGAATCAGTTCATCAACCCACTTGCCAGTTTAATCACGTTAGCGCTCTGCTACTTCATAAAAGAAACATGCGGCCCGTCGTCCAACACTGGCCTTGAAGACGGTTCAGTCTGAACCGCAAAGTACCGAAATAGCAAAGAAGAGATTAACTGCAATTTTTGTTTTCACTTTTGGTCTCAAAGGTTTGTACAGTCCTGTTGCTAGCAAAATAGCATTAGCATCAGCGCTACATTATGAAGGTGAGCTCACGAAAAGAAAGGAACCGATTGAGTGACAGACGTTCATGTGAAGAAAAACCCTACGGAAGAATGTGAGATTATACTTTCCTTTGGAGACATTTCTGGTTGTTAATAACAGATTTAATAAAATATAAATAAAACTATAGTGCCAGTTTAATATTAGCTAAGGTGATCAGCTGATCAGCTCTCTGCTTTTCAGTAAAATTGGATGACTGGAGTAAGCTGGTATCAACATTACGACCTGAAGGTTTAGTTTTGTATCTCTTTGTTTGAAAAGCTTTGGCTCTCTGAGGCGTGCTACATTCACGGGAGAACTTTAAAGTAAAAGCTGTCGACTGGTAGCTGGCGTCTTCCTCCCGCTGCCCTGAATCAGTGTAAAAAAAAAGAGCGGGCTCTCCATGTGTTCCCACTCGGCTCTTTCTACATAAAAACTGTCAGAGTTTGGCTGGACTCCTGAGACGCAGTTAGGTCCAAATTTACCTTCATCTTCTCTCAACACATGGAGTCAAGACGCTCGGCCGTCTGCCTCCACCTGCGACGGGTCGTCCATCTGTGTTTTGGTCGTCTTCTGTAGCAACCTCGTGATGTTTGCAGATTTACGTTGCTAAGCTAACATTTAACTGTTTCACTTTTGGAATATTACTCTGTGGCTCCTTCAGTTTGGTCGCAATTTGAAAGCAGCCTTCATACAGGAATGCTTTTTTTTTTTTTTAAATAGACTTCACTCAGCTTCGTGCTGTATAGGACATACCGCCGGCTGCACGCAGGAATGTGGCTCATGCTTCATGACGAAGCTTTCATCGCATTATCAGAGCGCAGTCATGTGTGAGGAGGAGGAGGAAGGATGCACTGAGTGATGAAGAGTGTGTACCGGTGACAGGTCCCTCTTTTTGATGCCACGGCTCGACATGACGGTATTACATCCTGACATAACTGTCACAGGCACAATGGATGAGTTTACATGATTAATTTTACTGGATGTACAATCAGACTATGATACCTTGTTACATCACCTGTTTTTTTCAAAATGTCAGGTCTAATCACCTTTATTTATAAAGCACTTTAGAGCCCAAGTGCTTCACATAATAGCCAAAATAAAAAATTACGATAGAAGAGTAAAAACAGTAAACTACAGTAAAACAATTAATAATTACAACAAATAAACCAGACACAGAGTGTCAAACATGGTTAAAAGCCAAGGAATAAAAAATGGGTTTTAAGACTAAAACGTGGTCTGTGGCCCTGTTGGGGGATGCTAAAGAGGGCTCGAAGGGAAATGAAAGGACTTATGAGAAATTAAGCGGTGAACTGGAAATGGTCTACATCATACGTAGGAGTCAAACACATTTTAGTTCAGAGGCAACATACAACCCGGGTTTATCTCGAGTAGGTCAGACTGGTAGAACGGTGCCTTAATAATCTTTTAAATTTAGACTTTAAAATTTCCCTGTGTCGTGTCAGAGTATGCATATTGAAAAATGTTGATATTTTCACAAAACCAAGCAGTTACTACTGAAAATGACTACAATCGCAACATAAATCCAATTTCAATTAAATCTTCCGGTGCAAAATACGGTGAAATGCCCCCCCCCCCCAAAAAAAATTCTCCTAAAGCTGTTTCATTGTGGGTGTTTTTACAAATTCATCCTGACTTTGAGTAAAGTACTACTTTGCATGATAGCATTACGGATATCACATAAGAAATGTGTTGTAAAAAATCAATGTTTTCTTTGAAATTTATACCGTTTGCTCTGTGGTCTGGCCGGACTGGAGATTAGCGTACTTTAAACGTACCATTGCTCATTGAATGGTTGTCTTCTGATTATGATGATTGGTCCCATGTTGGGAGTCTGAAATATCGTCTGTCTGCACTGTGGCTTCTCTTTCCTTTGAGTTATTACGCTCTGATGAGCTGACAAACTACAGCATGACGCCCTCATAAAAATGCCTCTCTCCAAGAATTTATAGGCCGTTTTAGCGTTGAATCCCTGTGAAGGTGAGTTCAGGGTCTGAGGAGGCTGCGGTGGTAATGTGACGTCGGAGGTTTCCTCGTGTCACGTTGTGGCGCCGCTGTTGGAAATATGTTAAAGGCAGAACGGTCACGGCAGCAGATCAATGACGGACGTCGTCTTCAGATTCATCCTTTAGAAAGCTGCTCGTGCTGCAGACGGTGGAGGAGTTTCCTTTTCTCCAGGACCGTCAATCTACCGCTCAGCTGATGCTCGTTCACTGGAAGAGTAAAGGCTGTTAAGACTTCATCGCCACAACCTTCCTCCTCCTCCTCTGGAGGTGTTGGGTTTCGGGGCCACTTCACGGTAAAAGACTGCACCGTCTCTACAGTGGCACGTTGACGCTTTTTCAAGGGTTCTGTCATGAGTGAGAGACTGAAACCTCCACAGAACCCAACGCGTTCTGTGGAGGTTTCAAAGAGTTCAATGATTTGAGTCGGTTCAGTCAGAACGTCACCACAAACTTGCAGCTCTTCTTTTGTGGTCGATATCTACCACCTGGTGACGGGGTGATGGAGGGGGGAGTGAAGGCTGATCTGTGTGGTTTGAGTTGAAAGGCGAGATCCAAAGGCAACCCTGCGGTGCAGAGTGACGCTTCGAACAAAGCTCTGCTGGAAACCTTTAGTCCACCATTGGCACTGGTTTATAATGCATTTAGACAAAGATGTTAAGTTGTTTGTCAATAAACTCTGAGACCATTTTTGGCTAGTTTTAGACATTTTTCAAGCAAATATACCTGAGGATTTAACGGATACAACATCCGGTCGCATCTGCGGGATGAGCTGGTCAAACCAGTCCGACCCAATGGAGGCGCCACCTCAGGACGTTTTGGTTCTTTTAAAAGATGGGCTCCCGACATTTTGGTGTAGATACCACAGCACACCTTCAGAGGTCTTACCTGGATGTCTCGGGGCTGTTTTTGCAGCAAAATGAGAAACTTGCTCTTGTTCCTCAACAGAAAACATGGATTTGTTGCAGCTCTTCACTCAGACGACATCTAAAGACTCCTCTCTGGCGGAGGAGAGCAGGTCATGTTCGGTTCTAGAAGTTGGGCCGTACACCGACCTCATGATGGCAGCAGAGGAGGCTTTTGGACCGAGGTACGACATCTTGGCCTATTTTCTACTTTACAACGCCAGTTTTCTAGGAGAGGAATGATAAACTTCATTCCTGAACTTCTTGAACAGTCAGTGTTGCCCACATGCATGCTTGTGTTTGTCTGAATGCCTGTCCGACTCGCGGCGTGTCTCTGCCGCAGGTTCCCGGATGATTTCAGCATGCTGTTGGAGGTCCGCAGCTCTCAGACGGAGGAGAGCAGTTTGCTGACCCTGTTGAACTCGCAGCATCACATCCACCTGCAGCTCCGCCTCGGCCCTCGATCGCTGAGCTTCATCTCCACCCAGAACAGAGAATACGAGTACGTCAGGTCTCCTCTCATGGAATCAGTGTTGCACGACAGAGGAATGATGATGGAGATGATGGAGATCAGAGCTGCTCCATCAGAATGAGAGATTTTATTGCGTTGAATTAAAGTTTTTTTTTTTTTGCTCATACCTTCAACATCCTGAGCATATAAAATCATTGTCACTGTGAAGGTTCTAACAGTGTTTTTATAAATTTAAAATCAACCCTTGAGGTAATGTATTAAGTTTGTGTCTGTAGGAGGTTCCATCCTGAATGACTGAAGGTCGTCTGGTTCTGTTGCAGGTTCCCGGTGGCGTCTCTGTTGGACGGTCGATGGCACCGGCTGTCTCTGGGCGTGTCCCCGCTCTGGTTGGAGGTGTACGTGGACTGCTCTCTGGTGGAGAGGGTGAACTGGATCTACCCCTGGCAGGGCATCTCCGCAGACGGCCTGCTCCTGATTGGAGGCAGACTGGAGGCCTTCGAAACCCCTTTCAAAGTAAGAGCCTGTACTCGACCTCTACGTCCATGGTTTTAATATTTCTTTGGTTCACTGAACTGATGGCCCAGGTCCTCCGGGCCACCAGGTGGCAGTAATGAGAGAACATTTTGTCTGATCAATTTATTTTTGAAATAAAAAAAAAAAAAAAAAAAAGACAAAAGGTACATTTCACTGTTATTTTTGCAACATCGCATGTTTTTGTTCCAGGAATCATGAGTCGTGAAGAGAGAACAGATTTGATTCCCCTGCTCAGTGCTTTTCTTTGCTTGAATATGTACGTGAAAATGTTTTTCCTCCAGTGTCTGTCTTCACTGTGATGCTTTAGGCTGATCAGGGATGAGAGAAGAGTCTGCAGGGTAAAGAAAAGCTGGTAATGTGTTGAGTTTGTCAGAAAGCTCTTCAGAGTCATTATTCACATCCGATGCGTCGCTGAAACTCGTCTTGCCCTCACCTGCTCTGTGGAGCTGAGAGAAAAGCCCCGATGCCTTGGGTGCATAACCTTTGACCTTTTCCTTCTCAGGGCGCTGTGAGACAAATGGCCTTTGTGATGGGTGATGCGGCCGCAGCCAGAGACCAGTGTACCCTCCGGTGGCCCCCCTGCAGAATGCAGCCCCCCCCCAGGCCAACACTCAGGGTGAGGAGCTGGATTCTGTGCTTCGTGGAATTTCAGAGATTGTGTGTCACTGTGATGATGAACCCTGCTAAGCTCCTCTGAGCCTCATGGAGGATAGTTCCATTTTCTTTCTCCTGAACTTTGGTTTTTCTGGTTCATAAATGAGCCAAAGTTGTTTGTTCCTGAGTTGCTGGTCGTCTCCAGGATGTCCTCTGTCTTAGCGCCGCTGTGCGAAACCTGTGAAGCTGAATGAAAGTTGTTGTTCTGTCGGACGTTACCGCTCCTTTAAACCCCCCGCTGTACTACTTGTACCCTAATCGCTGGATGAAAGCAAGAAACAATAAGAAAGTCAAAAATATAATTGTAGTAAAGTTGCAGAGGCAATAGAAGTAGATATTGCTGCTGTCATCAGCTCGACCTTCATGTTGAAATAAAATTAGAAATAGTAAATACAACAAAATGAAAATGACAGTAATCAAAATGAAATGCCAACCATCCAAAAGATTAAAACCATCAGTTTATTACAGAGTAAAAAGTTTCTTCCTTTATGTGGATTATTATACAGACGTGTGTGTGTGTGTGTGTGTGTGTGTGTGTGTGTTGTATGCATACTCTCACCTGCTGAAATATATAAAAGCACACACACACATACTTGCAAGCAACCGCCCCTCCAGGACACAGTAAAA
>OMNM01044484.1:5157-28687 GCA_900302745.1 Parablennius parvicornis
ATCAAGCCTTGTTCAACCTTCAACACGGAGCTCATCCAGAGGTCCCACGTTCTCAACCAGGGGAGTGGAAAAGGGTCAAAACGAGGAGTATTTGCGAGGACAGTGACTTGTTACCTGAAGTAAGCATCAAAAAAAAAAAAAAAAAAAAACACTTTAAAAAAAAAAAAAAAAAAAAAAAAATGCTGAAGCATTACATTCTTGTGTTATGACAGAACAAAAGACTGGATCCAACCCGCCAAGAGCTTCGTCGTGCTGCGTTCAGATACAAAGCAAAGACTCCGAAATCTGGGATCATTAAAAAAACTAAAACTGCATCTGATCACTCGATTTCCACAACTTCTCCAGTACATTCATGAAGTGCAAACACGCCGTGCAGTTCACGTCCGTCAAACTGCTCCTGAAGTGTAAATAATGAATCAATCCCACACAAAGTACTGACCGCTGTCCCGTCACGCTTTTCACAATTAACAACCTGGAATCCGCTCAGATTACAGGAGACCAGGAAAACACCTGACAAACCACATCTTTCTTTATGCATGAAAACGACTGGAACGTTGCTGAAAATGCTGCTAGATTGCAAATTCGAGCTGATTTGTGCAGAGCTTGCACAATGTGCACGTCAGTTGGGAGAAATTTGGTCTGAGGAGGTTCAGTTGTCCCGTATTGTCGATTTAACGTTCAGAAACAGTCTGAAAGGGAAAAAAACTGCTTGGAGGTTGGAAATGAAGTCTCTGCCTCTCCTCTTGTAACTCTTATCTAAAAGACAATAGAGACTTCATCATGACTGTTTCTGACTTCTGGGAAAGGCGTGTTTTTTTAAGTTACTTTTGCCAATCTGACACTTGCACCATCTGTCTTGCGTCGCCATGGCAGCAGGTGATCGGCTGATCGAGTGATTGTTCTTGTACGGTTTTTGGTTTAGACCAGGAGTCTGCAACCTGCGGCTGAAGCTTCCACACATTTGATCTAATTTTTCTTTTATCAAGACACACAGTCATTCTCAAAAGGACTTTAAACTCTTGGCTAAAAAGGGCTTTAAAAAAAAAAAAAAAAAAAAAGCTCAAGTCAAATGGCTAAAATGGAGAATAAATAAAACCTAAAACCACAAGAACTGCGTGGAAAAACCTTGAATGACTAGGATTGCTAAAAGGAAAAACTGCTTAGATTGTGAAAAATAAACAAAAAAACTGTTTAAAATTGGGAGAAAAGCACCAAAGTGTTTAAAAAAAAAGAGCCAAAATGGTTAAAACAGCTAAAATGTCAAAACTGTGTAAATGATGGGAAAAGGAAGTTGAAACCTCTAAAATCGGGTAAAAACAAGTTCAATGTAATGAAATGTTCATCATCCTAAATCACAATTAAAACTTCATAAACACAACATAAGACATAGTTAATGTTCATATATCCAAACTATATTTAAAACTTTTAAAAGCTGCTTTAGCCTCATTGTAAAAGGTGAACTTTTTGCGGCGCCAGTTGAATTTGATTTGGTGGAAAATGAGCGTTAATCTCAAAGGTTGCAGACCCCTGGTAGAGGAACCTTTAATCACCTTGCTTTCTTAAAACTTTCCTCCTCGAGATGCAGGGAAATATGAACATTTAAAAAATATGGAACACATTGTGTGTTTTGGGGTTGTTTTTGACAGCAGGTCTTAGGGTACTCCACATGGACACACGTGTAATGTAAAAGCCTCCGTTCCTTCTTCAATGTCTGAGTGATGGTCAACGATGTCATATTACAATTTCAGGACAAATACTCTCTAAAGTAGCTTCTGGTTCCCATTACAGGAGGAGTCCGTGCAAACTGATCGTTGTCACTCTGAAATGTGGTGAGTGATGCTTTCAAACCATTCGATTCTTTAAAACAAGGTTTTTTTGTGGAAGTTTTCCCCTAAAAACACCTGCTGACTGCGTCTGCAGCAGCCTGTCCTCAGTTTTAATCTTCTTCTTTCTGCTTCTCGCCCGAATGAATCTGTAAAACACGCACATCTCCAGATTAAACTCTGGAAAATGGTCTCAGTGAGTCTCTACATTGTACCTGAACGTAAATTAGTCGGCTTCACGTCTCTCCACTCTTCACTGCATTATTGTAAACAAAGAACTCATATGATAAAATGACTCAAGATACATCCCATCGATCCCCTTCCCGTCCCTCCACAAACACATCAAGAACTCAACAAAAAGAAGAAGAGAAAAAGAGAGAAAACCCAAAAAGCAGAACGAAGGTGTAGGCCGACGCTCCCTCGGCTCAGAGTGGATGAATAAGGCTGCTCCAGTCACTGTGTGTCTCTGGCGGCTCACAGCGCTCGGACGGTCAGAGGTAGAAGCCGGTGGCTGGCGGGTCGGGGAGGCTGGGCAAAGTCTCAGGGACAGAGATCTGAACAGCAGGGGGCGCCGTGCTGTTCCCGTTAGGCAGAGTGCAGCCTCCGGGGTAGGGGCCGTTAAGGATGCAGCCGTTCTCCATCTGCACACACCAAGAGTGGGAGTGTAAAAGCAACAACATTGTTCAGATGTTACTGTCTATAACTGCATGAATCTTTTAAAGAGGGACTAAAAACCTTTCTATGTGGCAGTTTTTGACTTTTAGTGCTGTTTAATATTGTTGTTTTTAGCTTTATTATTATTATTGCTATTAAGATTATTTTTTTTTGTCAAACTGATGTGCGCCAGGGTGTGAGCTGTCCGTGGTGGCGTTAGCGGTTCTGCTGAGGCACCAGAAGGTGTAAATGTCCATCAGGGAAGTTAGAGGTCAGCCAACAATCTTCTGTGCTGCTTAAGGTGCTTTTACTTGTTTCGTCCCTTTCAAATTAAAGAATTTATTTGCTTGGGTTTCTGGGTAATAGCTTGGCTTTCCTATTTGCAGCACCTCTGAATTTAAACTCTAAACGTTAATCAGATTAGCTGCTGTTGAAGAGTCGATATGAAGAGTCGGCACATCTCTCACGTTTCAGACTAGGTTCTCTCATAAATCCATCATCCTCCAATAGGGTTGTGCAATTCAACTTGTTGTAATCTCCAGACCCACCACTAGAGGCCGCACAGTCGCAGACGAGTAAAGTGGATTTGAAGCAGACTGATGGCTGCAAGAATGTTGTCCTCACCATGGGGTCAAATTGTGATTCAACACATCAACCACAAGAATTCAAACGAGTCACTGCAGCCAATATAATGAAAAAACAAACCAACCTAGTCAACATGCGAACATTTGATCTTTTGAATCAAACTTGAAAGTAAATTCAATAAATACCATGTTCATTCATGTGTGTTTAAAATAACTATTATTCCTGGATTAGCAATGAAAAAATACATGAAAGATAAGTCATAAACTTTTAGAAATTGTGTTCATTGGTGCAAAGCAATTGTTTGAAGAAAAGCAACCTTGAAATGATAAAAGAGAGTTCAGTTTTCCGCCTAATATCTTATTTATTCCACTGTTAGAGGTCAGAGGTTAGAACTGGGGATCTCAGTTGCATGTTTGAGCTTCGTTGTATAAAGAAACAATCAATGCAGTCCGTCACTGAACGTTATGCAGGTTGTGCAGGTTCTTGGCTGCCAACCATCAGGAGCCTCATTTATCAAGGCTGCGGACGCACAAAACAGGTCCTTTAAGATGCGTACGCCACTTTCCACGCAAAGGTTGTGATCTAACAAAAAAGTACTTTGCGGGAGAATGTGCGTACCGGTACGCAAACTGGACCTCGCGTAGGCACATTTTGGAGACGAGGGAACCTGACGGCGCTGATGGTGAGGTGGAGAATAGAACCAGATTCATCTCATACATTCAATGTCTTCACATATCAGACTTATTGATCCATGTGATCACAAACAATCAAGCTGCAGAGTTCTAGATGTTTCTTTAGCGGAGCGTTACTACTGAATCAGCAGCACGATGTTAATATATCATACTTTCATTTTCAACTGATACAGAGCGGCGGATAGAACTGATTGATTATCAATTGTGACAAGTTGTGTAACAATCTGTCTAATTTCAGAGAAAGCATATAAATAGCGCGCTGACAGTCGTGTGAAATGCTGCACTGTGGAGGGTCTGCACCGCCGTGCGCTCTGGACGCAGACAGACGACCTCCTCCTTCACCGCCTCCAACCCTCTAGTGACTGAGGACACTACACAAAGTCCACCGAGCCTTTTCACAAGGTCCTGTTCAAACATCTACTTTATACATTTATGAAACCGATAAACGTGGAATTTATCGATCTCTGCTGTGGCTCCACCCAGTAAGCTGCCTCCTTCACTCTGAGACACTCAAACACACTGGCCGTCACAGCTATGGAGGATGTTTCTGTGTGCGAGTGCTGGACCCATGATGTCACTCTACTCTGACCTCCACCTTCAGATCAGACTCTTCTCCTGCACCTCTGCAGCGAATCCACTACTGTAACCACCAAATAAGATCATTTCCTGACCTCCACCTCCTCCATGACTATTTCGCTCTCCGTAAAATTCCTTTTCCTCGTCTTTTCTGATTTAGCGTCAAATGCCTACGATCATCAGGCTGCTTGACATGCAAAAATATTGACAAGGTACTTTGCACTGACCATTGATGGTAGAAAGTGGGTGTGTTGAGGGCGATATGACTCTCGGGATCTCTTTCCTCACTTTCATTCGTAATTTTGTTCCTACTGTTGTTGGTCTTTTGATGATTGAAGTTCATAGAGATACTCACAACAACATGAACTCAACATCACCTGAGAGATTTTAGAAGATGAATTACATCTCACAGATATCCGAAATAAACCTTTCTTGGAATCTGGTTGACTTTAACTGAATGAAAGTGCAACATTGAGGTCATCTGTCCTACGCTGTATTGTATTAGTGTGTGAAAGTAATCTTGTGATCTTGGTTACAACTTCAACAGTTAGCTAACAATTTGCTATTGAGCCCAAGATGAAGCCGGAACTCAGACCCGGTTGACACGACAACGTTCTAAGTAAAAAAAACAATGTTTTTGCTTTTTTTGTTTCACCAAAATGTCATGTTTACATGCTAATGTTTCGAAAACAATGTCCTTTTACACGAAAATGGCAGAATCGCTGAAAACAACGTAGTTAGCATGCTAGGCTAGAGTTAGCTCTGTTGTTTTTTTTTGTAATGAAACCAAACACATACAGGAAACAATACGCTACAAACATAAACAATGGGAGAACAAAGACATTCCAGTGGACAGACCACTGTGTTGGATCCATGACGCTCTTGAAGAAACGCTGTTATTGTCCATCAATAGATGGACATGTGCAAAAGAACATGTTCAAACATGTGTAAAAGAAAAATTTACTACAACTGCTGTGCGCATGCCGTTTTTAAAAAAAGTTGTGTTTTCAGTGGCTGTGAGCACCATTGTCGTGTAAATGGAAACAAAATCTATGAAATGTAAGCATTTTCACAAGAAAACGATGTGGTGTAATCAAGGCGTAAATCACTGATCCTCCCTGGAGCTTGTTCATCCTAAGCTGGTGGTGTCAGTGTCGTGGAGGCCTCACCTTGCTGCGGGGGGGATGGTGTGGGATGTCAGAGGTCACGATGCCGTAGTGCTCCATCTGCTGGCAGGGTTTGCTGACGCCGAGGATCTGCTCCAGCGAGGTGCTGGTGGGCGGGCACTGCGACAGGCTGGAGATGACCTGCACCAAGGGCACCGGGATCTGATCCTGCTGCCGTTTGAGGTTCATTCCCTGGTAGGGTGCAACAGCGGTCTCCACCCCCAACTGCTGCTGCTGCTGCTGCTGCTGCTGCTGCCCACTCCTCCCAAACAAACCGCGCCCTCCACCGACTGTATAGTCTCCATTGTCAATACTTGCCACGCTGTAATCCACGCGAGACCCCAGTGAGCGGTTTGCAAGAGGTTTTTGGCCGTTATCCAGGCCGCCGCCCAAACCCTCACTAAATCCAAAGTCCTGCCACTGTGTTGTTTCGGCCGGGGGGTCCGTGTTGGAGCTGCTGCACAGTCCGTTGAGATTGGCTGCCTTGGGTTTAGGGTGGCACTGCTGGGAGAGCTGGTTCTGCTGCTGAAGGTAATGCTGATGCTGCGGATGAAGCTCGCCATCCATCTCTAAGGTCTTATTGCTAAAAACAGTTTGTTGGGTGGTGAAGTGTCCGAGCTGGATCCCTGCAGTGGTCAGGATGCCCTGTGCAGTCCACTGTCTGTCGGGAATCGGCTCATTCTGCTCCAGCAGATCTCCGTTAACCATTGCCAAGTGGTTGTTCTGCTGACTCCAGTTGTGTGTTGCTTTGCTGGAACGCATGCTGAGGTGCTGCCGCATCTGCTGCGACAGCTGGACGATGGGAGCCTGTCCCACCGTGGGAGGCTTACAGTGAGGAAAATGCATTTGCGCTGCAGCATTGGACGAATGGTTACTCTCAGGTAGGGTCACAGTGGAGGGGGTCACGGAGACAGTACCCGGAGGAGCCTGTCCTCCGAGCTCTGCAGAGTCCGTTTTTCCTTCGATGGAGTCGTAGATGTAGGAGAGGATCTCGTCGTTGGTCAGCAGGTCGTCCAGCGTGGGCACGCGTTCAGGGTCCATCTCCACTCTGATCATCCGTTCATCGAGAAGCAGCAGCTCCAGATCCTCTGCGCTCAGTCCCAGCCCCTCCAGAGCGCCGAAGAGCTCACCATTGGAACAGCCGCCGTCGTCGTCCGCGTCCACGACCCCCTGGCCCTCCAAAGAGAGGGAATCCAGGGTCGCCAGCAGTGGGTCAAAGCTGTTACCGGGCTCCGTGACGCCGGGACCAACCACAACCCCGTTGGGCGGCCCGTCCCAGCTCCCACGCAGTCCGGAGGACTCCGAGTCAGAAAGTTCCATCTGCTCCCCGAAAAAGCTGCTGTGGAACGACATCTTAGGCTCTATGGCCGGCTGGCAGACGTACACCGACTCGTCCTGACTCATCAGTGCCCCCAGCAGGGAGCCAGGGTCCAGGCCGTCCCTCACGAGCCTGTCGGTCCGGCTCTTCTTGGACTTACTGCCGTTTCTCTCCTGGGTCCCGTCTCTGAAGCCGGCAATCGGGTGGTTGGACTGGTAAAGCAGGGCCTCCCCGGTGGCGTACGTGAAGGGCAGGTGCATGGAGCGTTTACGCAAATGTTCCCCTCCTTCTTCATCTCTGCACACACAGAAAACATCACGATGATCTGGAGACCAAAGCATTTATATCTGACCAGCGAACAACACTTTGGCTCGATTCTTAGTTTCTTGTGAAAGCAAAAAGATTGATTTCAGAAAATAGAACGAAACATGATGAGCTGCTCTAAACACGTACGTACGCACAAATATCTCTGCTCACATCTACGATGACCTCAAAATAAATGTTTAGTTGAGCAGGACAAAAAAATGAAAGAAAACAAAATCTTTATAAATCTGAGTTAGGATTATTGTATACCTAATAATGTTTTACTTTATCACCAAAATGCTTTTTTTTGCTACGAAATTTATGACTTTTGAGGTCAATATTGTCAATTTATTAATTGAGATTAAAATAAACCCAAGTTACCGGTCAAAACTTTTAGAACACCCTAATTTTTCCAGTTATTTATCGTAATTCAAGTCATGCAAGTCCAATGAATAGCTTGAAATGGTACATAGGTAAGTACTGGACAGCCAGAGGTTAAAAAAAAAGAAGCTTTGGTTACCCAAAACCAAAAAATAAGGTACATTTCAGAATTCTACAAAAAAGCCTTTTTCATGGAACACAAAGTGGGTTAACAATTTAAAGCTGTTCTGCAGTAACGGAGGTTTGAAAGCTGGTGCTACTAAGTCCTACAGGTGTCCTAACTTGTCTTGAATACATACAACCCCCTCTGTCTGCATAAAAGCAGTGTTGTAACACACTGTGGTACCAGACCCTCATGAGCATCAGGTGAACAGCGTTGTACTGCAGAAATGAGTGTGTTTCTACAAAAATGGAAGAGAGACAGACCATCATAACACTTAAAAATGTGGGTCTTTCCTACAGGGAAATTGCAAAGAAAATCAAGGTGTCAGTGAGTACAGTTTTCTTCATCATCAAAAGGCACTCAGAAACTGGATGACATCAAGTCAGAAGCCAGAACAGGCTTCTGACAGGAAGCTGTCTGGCAGACCCAAAGCCACAACTGAATCAGAGGACAGGTTTCTGAGAGTTAATAGCTTGCGTGATAGGAGGGTCACAGGACAACAGCTTAAAGCACAGCTTACTAGTGATCGTAGTGAGCAAGTCTCAGTTTCAACCGTGAAGAGAAGACTTCGAGCTGCAGGTTTGACAGGGCGAGTTGCAGCAAGAAAGCCATTGCTCAGACGTCAGAATAAGACAAAGAGGCTCTCCTGGGCCACGAAACACCGCCATTGGACTACTGACGACTGGAAGTAGGTATTATGGGCCGATGAATCAAAATTTGAAATCTTCGGTTCATCACACAGGATCTTTGCACGCCGTCGAGTGGGCGAGAGGATGGTTCCACGGTGTGTGACATCAACTGTCAAACATGGAGGAGGAAGTGTGATGGTCTGAGGCTGTTTTGCTGGATCCAGGGTCGCTGACTTGTACACAGTGAGAGGCAACCTGAACTAACATGGCTACAACAGCATTCTGCAGTGCCATGAAACACCCTCTGGTATGAGCCGAGTTGGCCAGAGGTTCATCCTGCAGCAAGATAATGATCCAAAGCACAAGTCCAAGCTATGGCAAAACGCCCTCAGGAAAAAAGAACAAGATGGTAATCTTGAAAACATGGTGGCCAGCACAGTCTCCAGACTTCAACCCCATCCAGCTGGTTTGGGATGAACTGGACAGAAGAGGTAAAGCCAAGCAACGTACTAGTGCAACACATTTACGGGAACTTCTGCAACAGACCTGTGAAGAACTTTCTGAAGAATATTTGATTTCTATTGTAGAAAGAATGCCGAGTGTGTGGCTACTTTGATGAATCAAAAGTTTAGAATACTTTTTTATCTATAAATTGATTCCATGATTTATTTTTCAACTTGGATTGCTTATTTGTTCTATGCTTTGATTTCAGAGTGTAATGACGCAATAAACTCAATAATTTTCAGTAAAAAACTGAAAAAAGTGTGGTGTTCTAAAAGTTTTGACCGGTAGTATCTATAAGTTCACTTCTTAATATTATATTAATTTAACATTGTGTATTCATCAAAATGTATGATTTTATAATGGATATTAGTACAGCAGAATTTAATGATGAACCTGTATTTTTGGTTTACAACAGTAAAATCACATTACTTTTGAATAAAATTTTGTGTTTTTTGTTTTTGTTGATTTTAAGACGTGTGTCTGTTTTTTGGTTCTTGACCAGAGCTGCTACTTTCAGTCACTTTACAAAACCACATGCGGACACAGAAACATACAGCAGAGGCCTCTGGGTGGCGATGATGTAGTCGGGCTTTCCGTTCTTGTAGACCAGCCGGGCGTTGGCCTGGACCCATTTCCAGCGGTTCTCCTTGGTGAGGAGCCTGAAGACGGTCAGACCGCTTTCTCCAGTCTTCATCACTGTGTGGAGGAAACAGAAGCTCCAATAAATCCAGTAAACTGTTTTATAGTAGTTTTATAGTCGAGAGTCACCTGGAATGGTAATACAACTCCATCATCTGTCCATAGGAATTCCGTGTTGTTAACGTGAATAGTGAATTGTTCTCCTCAGACGTGTGTGTGTGGTTTCATGACAAAAACAACCAACAGCACCAACTTGCGGCCTGACAGGCTAACTAGCTCCATTACGTCTCTCTGTTTCCAAAACGTTGTACACTGTGATGTAACCGGGGCCTTTAGATCATGTTAAAACTTTCGATTTGACAAGGTGAATCGGTGAGGTTGGAGGTTTTTAGGTAAGCTGCTGCAGGTTTAGATTACTGAGACTATTTCTCTGGGACGCTTGTGACTCACACTTTGTGTTTCTCGCTGCTCCGTTGTTTCTCTGTTCCCATTCGGTCTGCACCGAGTGGATTCGGTTGCTAATTCATGTCAACTGTCTAATTTCATCACCAATCGCTTCACCTCTAAGTCTGGTTGAGAAAGGTTTCATCCTGGGAAAAGGCAGATTCCCCTCACTTTTACTGTTTTATACTCATGTTAAAATATGGGGTTTTCCTCTAAATGTCCCTTCAAATTATTATGTTGCCGTTGGCAGGATATTTAATAACAAAATAACTGGCTCAAACACATTGGTAGATTAGGTTATTGTCAACATAGAAGAATCATGACAATGAAGTTTGACCTTCACTGTCATGATAAAAATAAACATACTACAATAAAGCTGCTATTTACTCTGGTTTAGAGAAAATATGGTGCCAAAGCTAACATTAAAAACCCAATAAACTCTCTTTAATTTGATTGTGTTGCTTTGGCTTTGAGAGTGTAGATTAAGAAATGATCAGGAAATAATACAAACTGTATTAATGTACTATTTATATCATGTAAAGCATATAAGTACATGAATATACACAACAATCCTCCCTTTCAACCCCACTTATCTGTATTTTTACAGATATGACAAACTTTGTTGGCAGATAACTTTAGCAATCTAACTTTTGGGTGTAATAACTTCACTTTATTCTGTAGATCATCACATTTGGATTTTTCATTTTTAAATGTTAAAAGCTCAAAAAGGGTTATTTATTTTACATTTCTTACTTTTATGACTTTTAAAGGCTGTATCTTTAGATTTGATGGATTGAAGAATTTAAGAAGAAATTATGAAGTCACACCAGCTGCTGCATCAATTAACAAACTGAATTTGCTTTTCTAAGGCTTTGGTCTTTAGATTTATTCCATGAAAAACTTCATGGGATGAATGGATTAATGAACATTTCCATTGTTTCAAGCCATCTTCTAATCGTTTGTGGTTGAGCAGTTGTGCTGCTGATCTGTCACTGATGCTGCTGCTGCTCTGTGGATCATCAGTGATGCTCTGCTCCTGCCGTGGATTTGTTGTTTGGTCCGATCCTTTGCTCTGGCAGCTCTGCAGCTTTGCTCAATCTGCTCCAATAATCCCGCGGGATTTACTGACGAAAGCTGTCTGAACTCCCTGACCATGTTGGACTGGACCTCCTCAACTTTTTTTTTCTTTTTCAAAGGACAACAACCACACTGAAACAGCAGTTTGTGTCAGAGAGCACACACACACACACACACACACACACACACACACACACACACACACACACACACACACAGGATTATCCCGCACTGAAGCATTAAAACATACTTTTGTCATCGTTTTAGTTGTTATAAATACCTTTCTGTTGTTGCAACGTTGATATGAATATAAAAATTGTTGTGTGAATCAATAACAATCAATCATTTAACTACTAAATTTACTTATATGTCACTATACAGAGTACAATAAGACTTTGACAGCTCAAAAAAATACAAATATACATAACAATATACAATGCTCTCTATTTTGTAGCAGCATAACCTTGGATATAAATAATCACAGCACTGGGGTAATGTGTTCAGTATGTTTGTTGAAAAGCGTTTAATCTGTTAATTTTAGGAGGGTTAACTTTAGACAAACCAGCTAGATTATCATCTCAGCGATCATTCTGACCCCTGGCCCTGAGTTTAACAGTACAGACTGGACCATAACTCCATGGCAACGGCTCAACAGGCGCTAGTAAAGGAAGAGAAGTACCACTAATTAGGAATGAACCTTTAGCAGTAAAATAAATAGGTGTAAGTAGGAGATTAACATTTAAGTAGAACTAATGATATAAATATTTAAGAAAAGGCAGTCTTAGGCAGTTTACACAACAATGTGTCAAGTGGAAAATATTTACGAGGAATGCGGGAAACAGACACAAGTTTCTATTTAGGCTCAAATCGAGCGTGCTGGAGGTTAGAGATCGTGTGTTAACCCCTGAGCTGCCAGGGCGCTCTGACTGTACTTACTTCTGACGTGGTTCTCGGCACAGTACAACATATCTGCAGCGTGGATGAACTGATAGCCGGAGCCTCGGACCCGCAGCTCGGCCTCCGTGTAGCCCAGGACGATCTTCCCCCTGCACGCAGACACATCAGCCTTTAACGCCAGTGTTCACAACATACAGGGACTTGCTGTACAAAACACACCAAACACATTTGTTTTTTAAAAATGTAACGTGCTGCGATATGAAAACAGTCAATAGCTGTTGCTGTAAATCCAGAAACATAATTCTAGTTTCTTTGGCGGATCTCTTGCGTCAATGAAATCAACACTGTGTGTTGATTAAACTGCACTGTTTGTAGAATAACACACTGGTTCCGTGTAAAAATACTGGGATAACTGCAAAAACAAGCAGGTGTGTGGCAAGATTTCCATTACGTTTATTAATAAACCTTTCTTTAGCCAGGGAGGTCAAGTGAGGACTGGTTTACAGCACGGCTAAGGGGCAGCAGCAAGAGAACATGAAAGTTGACAACACAGCTACACAGAATAGCACACATGCCATAAAAGAAACCTTTAGTTTCTCTATGCACTGGTACCGGTATCAGGTCTGTCACTCATACTAGAAAGAGAGTTTGAAACGAGTATCTGCTGCGGATAAAGCATTTTTGACGAGTACGAGCACAATACGAGTAAAACCCGCCAATATCTGAGCTAGTGCTGAAGAAAAATCTTCATTTCATAACGGATTGTCTTCACACTCTGTAATTGGCCAGTCACACACAGCGCCCGCCCCTCCACAGACCGACATGTCTGCAGCCAGAGCCGTGCTCCACTCTCACACACACAGACAGTGACTGACCTCTCTGTGCTTGGCTTGACTCTATCTCATGTTGCTCCTCAGGTTTTCTTCAGCTCGCCTCTATTTCGGTTTGTATGATAGCTAAAGTTACTTGGTGAACTTGTTCGCTGTGCATTTGACAAGACAGAGCTGAAAAGGCCTCGTGTTGAGTCGATCACTGCCTCCATTGTCGGTCGGGTTTTTTTTTTTTTTTTTCACCATCTGCTGTTAGTTTGGCTGGTGATGTAAAGTTAGTTGGAAAACTTTGCTCGTACTGAACGCGGTGCTTTTGAGAAGAATGCAGTGAACAAGGCTGACATATTATTTCCGTTTGCCATCACTGGATGTTTACATGCATCACCAAGTTCACACAGATCATTAAATAAACCTTCTTAAATAGTTAATTTACTATTGTGATCAAAAACTTTGAATCTCAATTCTGAGGCTGTTCTGTAAATAGTTTTCAAAAAAACAATAAATAAAGCAACGTCTGATATCTTAAGTCCACTGTTCAGCTCCTGGAACCTACTGAATGTGATCGGTGGTCAAATGTCCAGTGTGAACCCCGAGCAGGGACTCAGTGGTCGTAGCGGGGGAGTGAGAAGCCTGGAGGATAACGCACTGAGCGAGGAGCATGAGAGCAACAATAGATGGAGAGAAACCAACAGAAGTTCTACTGCACATTAAACTGGATGTTTTGGGAACTTTCCTGCTAATTTGCCGACTTTCCAAATCCTCCTAGAGGTTCTTTGTTGTATTTTTTCTCGTGAAAACCAGCGAACCACAAATCCTGCATCTTTTCCTGGTTCTCTGGAGACTCGGAGGTGAGAGCATGCGTCACTCTACAGTTACTGCCTTCAACAAGTGGTGATGCTCCCTCATCAATCTAGAGCACGTCCGTGTGGTCAAACTCGGTTTGACCTGCAGTCACACCAGAGCAGATCACTAATGTTAGCAACACTCAGGAGGAATGACCTGAGAAGTTCTGCAAAATTGCAATTGTGTGACAACGCCATAAGCGAATGCATGAGTCCATGTCTTTTCCAAATAGGTATGCATGTTATCCGCTATTCATCTGAACAACCAGCCTAGTGAAAATGGAGAGTTATTTTATAATCCGGATCATCTTATATTAGGTGCAGTGTGGTACTCAGCAACCACACCTGCATGTTACTGTGCCGTAAACTTGCTAAAATGCACAACTGAAAATATTGGCCACCACAAATTGCCCTGTGTAGGTAATTTCTTCTCTTTACTTTGTGTTTTTATTATTACTATTAGACTATTTTTGTTCTATATTTTCAATCTAATGTCTAATTTGTCTGCACAAAGTACCAAATAACTTCAATCCCATCTGTAATGTTTTCATGGAGACTTTCACCAAACTGCGTGCAGCACTTACAAAAAGATCGTAAATTTGATAAATGAAGCAGGAAAAAGAATTGTTACTTTGCGTCGCAGGCCAGCGGTGTGAAGTCCAGCTTGTGTTTAGTTCTGAAGATCATGTTCTTGGTGCGGATCTCGAGGATGGACGGAGGCTGCAGAGGCGTGGCGATGGCGAACAGGGCGAGCTGCGGGGGGACCTTCCCTCCGTTTTCCTGCCTCTGGTTCTGTCCGTGCAGAAACTTGAGCCGGCCCTGGATGTTCAGAGCCTGAAGAGAGAGGCTTCTGTCATCGGCATATAGTCATCCATCTTCCTCAGTTATTACTGCATTAAGTTTTGGCCACTTCCTGAATGTATAATTTAATCCACATTTTCAGTTTGATTTCCATTGACCGTCGTGGTTTTTGTCTCCACTGTGAGTGTTACCCACCAGGAAGCCAGACGAGTTGTCCAGGAGGCAGCGGAAGCGGCACATGAAGCTCCTCTCCAAGAAAGACGAGTTCTCCGGGGGAAGCTGTTCGGGCTTGTAGGTGACCAGAGACGAGCTGCTGTCAGGCTCCATCTCTGTGGTTAAAAAAAATCAGAGACAAAGCGAGATCAAACTCCTCACCTGGAAGTCTGAGCACCACGACCAGCCTGGAATTACTACAAAAGAAACACCCCACTCGTGTGACTTCATGTTTTGTTTCTCTGTTTGAACTGCCAGTTCGCTCAGTTTTTTCTATCAACAGACGGGATTGTTTTTGGCTCCGAAGAGGAAAGTTTAAAGGTCAATGCTCATGTTGACTCAGCGTCACTTAAGAGAACCAATGTAGCTCATATCTTGATGCAATCATGGACTCAGACTTGAAATTCAACAACCACAATAAGACAATAAATAAATGAGCTTGCTGTCATCTGAATTTAAAGATTTCGGACTCAACAAGATTCAGGCCACATTTACACGAACCTGAAAGTTTAAAAAATGCTGATATTTCTCTGTTCCTCAGCGAGGAGTGGCCACAAACGATGATTCCTGAAAACTCCAGCCACAGTGAAGATTTAGAAAAACTCTCCGTTTGCATCTTAAGAAGGGAGATGGAGATTTACGTCACAGGTGGTGATGTCATGTTTTTCCCAGGACTCTGATTGGCTGGCATGGCTTCAAGCGTCTCGTTACACTGCCCCCTACAGGTCTGGCTGCTCATAGCAGCTCTGAACCAGGTGGATATTCGGTCCGTGTCAATTTAGATGTTTTTGTTAAACACAGAGGGGGAAATATCCGTTTTTGTATAAATCCCGGTACATGCAAACGTGACCTCAGAGAAACATTATTTTCAGCACATTGGATTATGTTAACTGATTGATTAGTGTTTACAGGTCTGTTAGTAAGCTGCAGCTTTCTGCATGTCAAAGGATCCACTTCAAAATTTTACTTCCGGTCTGTAAAGCTTTGAACGGTCTCAGGCCAAAATACCCATCAGACTTAGTGGTACAATATGAAACGTCCAGACCTCTGAGGTCTTCAAGAAGAGGTTTACTAAATGTTCCCAGTGATTTCACTTGAAATGCTATCGTGTAAACAGGATCTTAAGGCCGATTCATCCTCCATAAGAACAAGAAGAAACTTCGGCACTCTGAGGTCCTGCGAAACAAAACCACATCATTTCCTTCAGTAAGTTTCCTCTGGCAGACGACACTTGGTTTAGCTGTTCCAACTGTCTTTGGCACTGCCGCGTGCTGCACACACACATTCCAGCTCCCTAATGACTGTATCAGCCATATTCTAATCATATTTAGCTGGTAGCCTTGCTATTGTGTGAGCCCCGAAGCTCGTTAGCATGTGGCACGTAGCACGGTCGGCATTACGTGATTCACCAGAACTCAGGGCTGTCAGCTCCTGCAGGTAAAACTTGCGATTAAAACCACAAACTTTCTCTTTTATTACTAAAACGGTTCAGTAAAATGTTTTTCTGAAAACATTGGAAGCAACAAAAGTTGAAAAGTTAAAACGCTGCCTTACAGATAGTGTGACTGCTGTGGGGGCGTGGTCTGTGAGTTCAGCAGCTTCTTCTCAGAGTGTGAACTCGAATTTGGTTGGTAGCTGGCTGACGTCACAGCCCAACTTTACTTGTTGTTCTTTTGGCGTCTTATGGGAGACTGCAGGGACCTTTAGGCCTCGGTCTCACTGCAGGGAAACGCAACCCAATCTTGATTTTCTGCTCACGGTGACTCATATCTGACCTGTTTTGTTTCTGTGTCAAAGCTCTAATTCTGATGTTTTCCCACCAGACCCAGGCCTCGTTCATATGTGGTACCAATTCCGATATTTTTCTACATGTGACTGCTTCGGCATTGATGCCATTCTTCTTTCTGTCATGTTGTCTAGATTCTGTCACTCGTATTTAACAACCACTTCAAAATTAATCTACTGACCAGCGTTGCCAGATGTGGTGGTATCCCCCAAGTGGGGAGCCAAATTCTCTGACCTTTTAACTTTGTTTATTTCCTGCATTTGTGTGTTTGTGACATGTTCTTTATTACACATATAATAGTTTAAGGGTTTTAACATGATCCCTCCACAGGCTGACATTTGGTGTATATTGAGATCTGTGGGTTTTACCTTCATTTTGCTGAAAACATAAAGTCACATCTGGCAACCCCGGTGCTGACCGGCGTGCCATGCCTAAATAGCTCGTCTTGTGCACTCTGGGGCCCGAAAACATCCGGTCTGATCACTTTCACAAGGAGGTTAGGTTTAAAATGTAAAGTGAAAGATTGAGCAAAAAAATCGGATACCAGCAAAAAATTGGAACCGAGGATCAAGATTAAGCCAAAGTCTCACTGCGTGATGAAGGAGATGAACGTCACCTTCACATTTGTAGTCACATTTCATATTGTAGTTTTTAATTAATGACAAACATCTGATCTCAGCCTTAAAGATTTAATGTCCCAATAAACCATACGACGTGAGGATTACGTCGTATGGTTTTAATTCTGTTGATGGGAGACTGTTACAACAATCCCCTCGTCCTGCACTTCAACGTTGTCGTCCCTCCAGAGAAACACTAATGTCTCTGAGTTTGGACTCGACGGTGGACGGGAACTAAACAGGACTGCATTAGTTGTGTCAGAGCCGTGGTCTTAGCCTAAACACACACACACACACAGACATAAGCATCTTACAACCCAAATACAGATCTGGGACCACTTCGCCTCATAAGCCAGAGTGAAGATTACAGGGTCATGTGACATGACCTGAGGCTGGTCTTACAGCTTAGAGCCTAAACTGTGTGTACTTAACCAGCTGATACTCATGTCGCTGCGCTTGAATGTGTGTGTGAGTGTGTGCAGACAGAAATGGCTTCATTCACATGATGCTTCATTCTGGCAGAACTTCTGGCTCGTACAGATTTCACCAGTCTGTAATCGAGTCGGGGGGAAAAAACAACCCGTCAGCTCTGGAGTTCGTCTGTGATTTCAACATTAAAGAGGTGAATTATGAAGCTTCACTGCTTCATGAAGCCCCACGTCTGATCTATGATACACATGATTCTCAGAACAGACATTTCTCTGCCTGTCTCACTGGGGATGGCACACGTTGTTTACATTTTGTTTTGCAACAAAAAAATGCAAATAAAAAAAAAATCATAAACTCTGCCTTAATTCATGTTCTGGATTTGGAGCTAACGTGCTGATGTTTCCATGCAGAAACAACAAAATGTACAGATTTTGTTTGTGAAATGTGCTTTGTTAATTCCATAGCTTCTTTTCGATAATCCTGTCCACTTTCAATGTGTCTAACTTCAGTGATGTGGAGCCGGTTTAAAGAGCTGTCGATGTGAGACAGAGGAATGTCTCATGTTTCCATTTTAACATGAAGAAGAATGTTTATCACACTGCATTCTGTGTTTCTGTAAATCTTAAGTCTCTCTTGGATTATCCTGTCCACATTTGATAATTCTAGCATGTCATGTATAAATGATCTGGACCTGAACTAAACTGCTTGAAATTTGAATGAAAAACTGTATATTATCACTTTTGTTGCATTTTCACAAACAGAACAAAAATGTCAAACTTCATTCACCCTCGAGTTAATGAACATGAGTGGTAACTTTAGCATCTTTCTATGTTTTCTTATAAAATATATTTATTGATATAAAGTAGGTGTTGTTCTGTAGTTTTTGAATAATATAATAAAAATAATGACAATAATGATGCACCAGATTGATGCATTTATCTTAACAATATGAATATAAAACAACCCTGAAACATGCTGCAGAGTTGGGGGCAAAACAGTATGAAAGCATCTACTGTTTTAAAAACAACACCCAATAAGTCTAGTAAGTCATATCCAGTGTAACATTTGTGTAAATAAAACATTGTGTTGTAGTGAGGACTTCTCCGTAATTCCTGCAGAATCTGGGAAATATGTGCATTTCTGATCAGTGTGCGAGAGATTTGTGTGCTTTGATAGAGACGTTAAAGCCTTGAAGTATGATGATATCCTTCACTGTTTTCATTTATTGTGCTATAGAAGTCTGCATTTAAAACCTTTTAAATCAAATTGTAATTTACTGGGTAAATAAAACTATGACGAGTCCCTTCTAAAATAACCAATAACACATTATAAACTGCATTCAGGTTTCCCTCCCGTCTACGGCGAAGGTCACCCAGTTTTAAGAACTTTTATTTGGTTTGGATCTGGTAACCTGAGGTCTTCATGTTGGAGAAAAATCAGTAGTAAGTCCTTTTCATTGTCAGTTTCTTGTCTTGAAAATTTTCTAGACTTGTTGAAGGTTGTGATCACAAGTTTCTTGGTAAAGATAAAACATGAATCTGGATCACTGACAGTCTTATTCCATTTAGTTTGAGAGAAGCAGAATAAAGATCCCAATGATTTGATCACATGAGCAGGTGCTGAATTGAAGAACCTGTTGTTACTGAAGTATTGAACGCTGGAAACCATCAGTGGCACCGAGTTATAGCCAGATGTGGTACAGAGAGGATTAGCTTCAGAACATAATGAATCAATTCTCCGCCCAAACCTTGGGGCGAGTCCTGGGAGGCGGAGGCCGTGACGGCGGGGGCGGCAGCAGCAGGGGGGTTCAGGGCCCAGTGCAGGTTCCTCCTCAGCTCCTGCTGGTCCTCCGTGTGCACCAGCTCGTACACGCTCTGGTGCATGACGTCGGTCTGGGAAACAAAACCATGGTGACACAGGTCAGTTTTACCCAACTGCTGACGTGCTGCTGAAATAGGAATCCTAGTTTTTATGGAAAAGACGGATCGTTTAAGGAACTTGTTACTGTTTTTTCAATGTTAGCTGGCTCAGGATTCAATCCTCACAACTGCAGTGAAGATGGGGCGGGTGTAAAACGTGTGTGTAGCAAAGAATAATGTAACAATCAACAAAATAACACCATACCTATAATTATAACGCAATACCTTTGGACATTTTGAAGGTGCTGAGGGCAATACTGCAAGAACTTCCAATAATACACAACAACAATTGAGAGAGTCCTGCACAGTGTGTGTTATCAGGGAATGAATATGATGACTGTTCTAGCCACTATCCATATTTCTGATAAGCTAACTACAGAAAAATAGCAAAGAAAAAAAACCTTTTACTTTCCAGAAATGCAGTAATTTGTACATGTCAATATATTATTGGATGCAGTCATATTTTAAAGCACTTTTAATGCTCCTTCAATAATGCAATAGTCATCCAATCATGTAAGTAAAAAGTGGCTTTATTGCATTTGAAATTGAAATGGGCCATTTTTGCAGTCTTGCTGAGGGTGCAGCAGGAGTCGCGTGCGTTTCAGCTGCTTGAGAAACTTTCCTGAGAAGTGTGGGAGCTTCAGCAGCTGAGGCTCAGGGTCAGCGGGCCGACGGTGGCTGGTGACCCCGAGGGTCTGAGGTGAGCGCGTCGCTGGCTGCAGGACGCTGCTGTCACCGCTGCTTTGTGCCAAAGGCCACGCTAAAAACAAAGTCTTCCTGCCGTGTCTGACTCGGCAGCACGCAGGGAGATGACCGGAGGAACGAAAGACCCGCCGCTGCCAAATGTGGCACGCAAGCCGTCCGTCATCCACTTTCACCTATTAGCTGCCGGACTCCATCTCCGCATGTGTAACTCTGAACTTTTCACTGAAAGGTGACAAAGATCTTTGTGTTGCTTTCACAGTGCTGGTCTGAAGGTAATGTTCAGCTCCCCGTGTTACGGAGAGTTCTGCATCACAAACGGCTCAGAAACCAACAACATCCTGGATCTAATCCAAAGATCTGCATAAGTAGAACGGGCTGTATGTAAAACTATATATCAGGGAGAAAAACATCTATCAAGACAGTCTTTAAAAACGTTTTAAAAAGAGAATTGTCGGTTTATAATCAGAGAAATTTGGATCAAGGAGTCTGAAAGACATGCCAAGTAACTCACACTCTCCATTTAGCTCAATGGTTTTCATGAATGAGGAATACCAGTGCATGTTCATCAGATCTAGGAGGAGTTTATGCTCATAGGTTTTATACAATTCACTGGGAATCTGCCCGGCCTTCACCAGATATGCTGCGGTTTTTACAGTAAGAGCTATTTCCTCAAATTGTGACTTTCTGAAAGTTAATTCTCCAAGATTGTAATGTATGATTCTAATGTAAAAATTCAGAAAGCCACAATTAAATACTCCTGCTTGGACTTGATGTCTCTCATAGTGTTGCTCTTTATAAAGCACATGCAAAATGCAGACAAACTAAAAGCCTCACCTGTTTGTGTGAACGTTCAGTTATTAGGGTTAATTATTACATATCTGCTGAGTCAGTCATTATGATCAGGTTGATTAGGTTCATTAGATGCACTGTCAGCCGTGGCTACTTGCAAATGGGATTATGGCAAAAAAAAGAAGATACTTCATTAAAGTATTTTATAACATTTTGTTCTGACTGAAAAGAAAATCGATAGATGATGGTTCTACGATCACAGTGTTCCCATTGAAGGACTTTCTGAGGCAGGTTCTACTCTGATGATCGCCATAGGAGAGGACAATCACTGGAGAAGAGTAAAGGCAGAGGTTTGTACCTGATGGAAGCCCAGGTAGTCCTGGATGGTGTGAGAGGAGTAGAAAATGGTCCCGCTGGCGGTGATAACCAGGACGAAGCCATTGAGGGCCTGCAGGTCCGACACACACAGTGTTAATGTCACAACAAGGCCAGTCTATTTGTTTAGCGCCATTCATACACAAGGCAATACAACGTGCATAACAAAGGCAAAGAAAGACATACAGCTACATTAAGCTCATAGATTACTTCATCATTAAAACATCAGTGTCTCCACCCAGCACAAAGCAGGTCATACAGTAGCACGACTGAAATCTTTAGAACCAGTTCTGCTGAGTCCAGTGCACAGGAAATGGTAATTGTCTTCATTACAACCCGGCTGGAGTGGGCGTCTTGCAGGAAGTGAACATTTTATTGTAGCTCCCAGTTTAAGTAATTCTACTCAACAAAAACACAAGGCACAAAACTGAGGGAGGGCTGAACAGGTACGGCAACAAAACAGAAACGCAACAACAGAGCAGAGCCTGATGGCGAGCTAAACAAAGCCAAATCATTCATTCAAACAAGAGGCTGCTTCTGCACTACAAGGTAGATAAAGTCAGCAGCATCCTACAGTCAGCCCAAGGTAGAATATGAAGCTCACATCAAAAGTAGTTAGAAATTCCACAAAACAGCTTTGATCAGGAAAATGTGTTTAACTTTAAATGTGTATGTAAACGGATACAGTTCAGCAGAAACTGACTACGTTATTGACCTGTCGTGTGCAGTCGGTGAAGTTTCAGTAAACTCTGCGTTTGTCAGAACTGGAGGCAGAAAATCGCCGTCCTGTTCACCAAGTTTCTCTTCACAGAGCAACAGCTGGCCATCTGCATCTCGCCATTCAAACTACCACAACATTTCATCAACAAACAAACAAATCCGCCCGCACACAGCCACAAACACACCAGCACATCTCCAGCAGCCGGCGGCCAGACGGGTGAGTAATGCTCCACACGTCGCTCGTCCTGATAGTAACACCAGTGATTCGCTGCCATTCCTCTTCCACACAGGCTCAAACAGCCAAATGTCAGAGTGGACCCCCCCCACCCCCGGCCCCACAGCCAATCACGCTCCACCGCTTCAGCACCGCTTCAGACAGCCGTCAGCCTGCGTGACGTTAACCGTCAGAAAAGAGGCCACGACCCTCTGACACCAGATCGTCTGCACTCATTAACCTTACAGCTGCAGATGATTTGATTCAGTCCGCAGCAGGAAGAAGAGTTGACGCCTACGTGGTCTTTGTTTTATCTGCTGCTCTTTTAGACCGACATGTTTTATCCTGCTTCAAATCCAATCAGTTGAAATGTTAAACGGGAGAGTTCCTAGAACCTTAAAGCTGCGGTCAGAGCGGGACAGACCGGGACGGTAAAGAGCACCCAGGCCCATCGCGGTCCCGCGGTCCCACCACAGACAGAACGTTGAAATGTAGGCGGGTTGTGAACGACACAGGGATGTGGCGTCATTACGCAACAGTATCCCCCCATCCAAATAAAACCTTAAGTCTGGTTCTCTGTGGCACAGCTTGAATTTCTTGTTATGAAATCTCCTCCTCCTGATGAAGCCCTTCCTCCTGATGAAGCCCTCCTCCTGATGAAGCCCTCCTCCTGCTGAAGCCCTCCTCCTGATGAAGCCCCTCCTCCTGCTGAAGCTCCTCCTCTCGTTACTGAGAGGTGTGTCTGAACCTCGTAGAAAGATGGCAGTGCTGTGGAGCGCTGAGGTTTCAATAAACCCGGTTAACAAAACAACCAGTGGGCATAAAGCAGCGTATGTAAACAACAACAGGAGCGTTTACTGCCGATGAAATATTTTAAATATTGCGGGCAAGTGGAGAGTGATGATCATCACGACCAATCAGCAGACAGCTGCATTGTCGCTGCTCCTCACAGAGCCGTTCCTCAGTGCTAGCTACCTCAACGGAGGGGTGACGGAAAATCATAGCCGGTGGTTACGGGTTTTTTCCGTTCCATCAACAACTTTTCCAGAGGGACGCCGTGAAAACCCAACCAGCCCTGTTCAACAAACAGTGTGGTGGGACCACGGCGTAAGTCAACAGGAGGTTTCCTAGGACCTAAAGTCAACAGGAGGTTTCCTAGGACCTAAAGTCAACAGGAGGTTTCCTAGGACCTAAAGTCAACAGGAGGTTTCCTAGGACCTAAAGTCAACAGGAGGTTTCCTAGGACCTAAAGTCAACAGGAGGTTTCCTAGGACCTAAAGTCAACAGGAGGTTTCCTAGGACCTAAAGTCAACAGGAGGTTTCCTAGGACCTAAAGTCAACAGGTGTCTCCGAGTGTATTAGCTCGCTGTCTGAATACAATTTGTTTCTTTCCTCTTGCTCTTTGTCCTCCTCAGAAAAGTCTGCATCTCGGAGTCTGG
>OMNM01044489.1:0-15556 GCA_900302745.1 Parablennius parvicornis
ATTATTTTAATGAGATTATTGCAGGAATAAACGCATAAATACTCTCAAGCAAGAAAATTCAAAATGCTTATGATAAATTGATCTATCTATGTATCTATCTATCTATCTATCTATCTATCTATCTATCTATCTATCTACCTATCTACCTACCTACCTACCTACCTACCTACCTACCTACCTACCTACCTACCTACCTATCTACCTATCTACCTATCTACCTATCTACCTATCTATCTATCTATCTATCTATCTATCTATCTATCTATCTATCTATCTATCTATCTATCTATCTATCTATCTATCTATCTATCTATCTATCTATCTATCTATCTATCTATCTATCTAATCGATAAATAAAAGAATATAAAGTTTATTATTTTCATCTGTTATTTTGTCAAACCTGCTTATATAATGTTGATGGATTTGTTACATAATTCTTTTAGTCTCTTCATAAAGTGGTACATAAAAGACAAAAAATAGTTTTAAACATTTTATTTGTCCAGTGTTCAATGTTAAATCTATTGATCTGTAGATTTATGTTCATAGTAAAATCAATAGATGAATTAAATAAACAGGTCTGTTATTTAATGTCTTTAAAATCTATATTTTCAGTATAGTCCAGCTCTGTAGCGACAGTGCACGAGGCTCCGTAAACCTCTTAGAAAGTGGATCCCTGTAGCTTTCACTGGATTACATCTAAATAAGCTGTTAGTTTAACAGTATTGTTTTGAATCCTGCAATAAAAATAAATGTTGAATATAAGTATCACCCGGTACTGCCTCTGCTGGGCTTCTCTCACTGCAGGTGAATAATGTTGAGCTTCTGTCACTAATTGTTGGTCAACTAATCATGGACGCATGCCAAAAAGATTAACAGGAGAGTTTATTCCAGTGTAAGCGTCATTCTGAAGTGTATGTTATATCAAGATACATTTTTGACCAGATGCATTGTATGGGGTAGTACAGGCAGGTTTGTGAAAAACAATCTCTGTTCGAGTTGATAAACTGTCTGCAGTCAGTCATTTCTCTCTAGCTTGTGTTACTCTGCAAATGTTAATTGCAATATTGCAGCAGCAGCTCCCCCCAGTGTACGACTGACAGAATCTTCAATCTGGTTCAAAGTGCAGGAAACGTTAACAAGCTGTGTTCTTGGCCTCTTCAGTCTGTCATCTTTTTTTTTTTCTTCTTTTTTAACTCTCAGTTTTATGTATCAGGAGGGAGACAAAGAACTCTTTGAAAGTAAAGACACTCGGTTTTTATAACATTTCCTGACGTTGCCCATGTTGGTCTGTCGTGTCTCTGCAGACATGTCCAACTGAACGGGGAGAAGCTGCTCATGGTGGACAACGAGACCTTCCCGGAGCTGAAGCCTAAGACTCTGAGAGCCGGGCGGACGATAGCTATGCCTCCTATGACTATTGGCTTTTATGTCATTAAAAACATCAACGCATACGCCTGTCGAAGATAACAGTGACTTTTTAATCCCTCAAGATAAAAAAAAGCCTATAGTCGACAAAGAAAAAAAAAAAAAGGGAGAAATATTGCAATACCTGGAAATGTTTGGTGTCTCATGTGGACACTTGGAAAAACTATACAAATGTTTTGTTGATCAGTCTCTTGAGCTGGTTTTTAGAGGCTATTTTGGAAAACAGTTTGGCCAAATAACAAACAAATCTTTTCCCTCCCTTGTTCTCTTCCCTGCTCCAAAAAATACTTTGCCCAAAATAAATTCAAAGGGCTGCACTGAACACTTTTCCTTTCATTCCACTTCCAATATCTCAGATGTTACAAGACTTGGATGTATATTCACTTTGTTGTACCTTTGTGTGGACAATTGTTTTGTTGTTGCAGAAATGCATTATCAGAGACAACCAAGCTCCTTGACTTGATAAAGCTATAGTCTCTCTTTTCTTTTGTAGGTTATTTTACCTTCTTCTTTTCACATCTTTTTTTTTTTTTGAACGTTTCACTGACAAAGAAACGAGAGGAAGTCCCTGCATGTACGGCATTACTGAAGTACACAGCTGTCAGCTTCAGTTTGACCTGATCCGTTCCACAAGAGGAGAAATGCCACAGTGCCTGCGTGCTCATAGCGTCACATGCAGAGTGTGTGTTTTTGTGTGTGTGTTTGTGTGTTTTGTTGATAAAGCTACTGATGTGTCTGTACAGTCTTTTGTACTTGCCAGTTATACATGTGCTACTTTACTTCAGCTGGCATGTCTTCGGATCTAAACTCAAGCTTATTTTTTTTTTTTTTTTGTCAGGCTGATTTTGTGTTTTTGTTGCAAATTTCTAATGAACTACGGAGTATAAAAAGCAGGATGTGCTGTTAGTGCAAAGTTGCATTGAAGCACAGCTAAAGAACAATGTGAACCTGTCCATCACGTCGTCTCCTTCAATCCTTCAGGTGTTTTTAAACATATCTCCTTGTCTTTTCAGTGTGATCCTACATTGGTATAATTCTCTAATGCTGCTAGGTCTCTATTGTACTGAATATATATTATATAGTTTACATTATTTTGTACAGATTTACTCTTGTGCATTATTGGATAATGTTTTGATGTTGTACATAAAGAAGATAGATGTGATTTAGGCTTGATATGTTCACTTACATACATTATATTCTTAATTTATATGATAAAATACATCGCTTTATCTTTATATGTCTATTATCGATGGCCCGATTTTGTTAGTGGTACTAATGCCTCAACTTGAAAGTAAATAAGTAAATAAGGTAAGGTATTCACAAGACAATGAGATTCTTCAACAAACGAAATGGCAAAAGCTTTTTTTTTCTTATACTGACATATCAATATACACAACTATGGTTTTGGATTTCCCATCGGTTGCTATTTTACTTTTATAATATTTTCACTATCTTTTTTTTTTTTTTTTTTAATTGGCTTGTTATTCCATACACTAAAACCACTCACTGAGAGGGATTGTTTCCTGTATAGATTTGGTGGTGTTGCTTCATTTGAGCTCCGGATCGACACAAGTAGGAACAATATAAAACTGCTCGGCTTTTACGTGAAGGAAGAAAAGCAAGAGCAGGTTCAGTGTCTGAACATGTTGAATATAAGGAATATTTATCCTCTGAATGTGTTTATACTTAATGTAGAGATGTTCATATTTGTTTTTGGAGAGCATTATTTTATTATGTAAAGTGTGCCTATATTATTTTTTGTTAAAAAACAAAGTTTACATTGATAATAAACACAAATACCTAATAAAGCACGTGTTCAGGATATTCCTTTTGTAAAGATGACCAGAGCTGCATGCCACAGTCTGCTTTAAGTCGAGTATTTTTGTGCATTTCAGACATAAGCTGGCCAAAAGGTCAAATTGTTGCCTGTAAACTCATAATGCCACATACAAGAGAGGATTTGGGAGCAAATTCTGCATAAATGGCTCAATCCCATCATGTGAAATTTTACTGAGCAGTGGAAACAACTCTATTGCAACTCTGATGCAGGACAATAATCTGCAGCAGGACAATGTAGCAGTGAGAAAAAAAAAAAAGAAAGAGACTAACCAAAGGTGGATAAAGTATTCCTATACTTAAGTAGATGTACAGATACTTGTGTAAAAACAGACTTTAGTGAAAGTGACATTTCACTTTGTGACGGTTCTCAAATGTACAAGAGTGCAAATAATTTTCAACTTTACTGAAATACAATGGCTTTAAAAACAGACAATATGCATACACACCTGAGAGTTTTTGGAAAGTACAGACCCGTAAATACAAATCTGTGGTCAAATATAGAGATTTTTTTTTTTTGAGTAACATACTAATACTATAACAAAGTAACTTCTGAAAATATTACAGTACTGACAAACTATAAGTGGAACCTCTTGCAGAATCCTGAAAATTAGGCCATGATTTATTACTCGTCTTGATTGCAAGCTCACAAACCTACTGTGTATTCTGGGGATCCCCATGTGGGAACAGCTGATCATGGCTTTTTGGGGGGAATATGCTGTTCTGTGACTGTTTAAGGATGCTGCTGAGGGGAAACATGAAGCCAGCGTGGGCTCAGACTTCAGCTTTGGCCAAGACAGAGTAAACCTGAGTCTCTCTTGGCTCAGTGTTTACTGACAGGCAAACAACTGGGATCTGCTTAGTAGGTTCAAGTAGGAGGGAACTGAAGGCTGGTTTCAATGGGTGTTATTCGGCGAGTACCGATTTCTGTTTTGATGTTTCGTGACAATGACGGGTCAGCACTTTCCTTCAGCTGCCGTGATCCAAAGCATGCTCCTTTAATTACCATTTCAGTTTAAGTTCAATTCAGACAAAATAGACTCTCGTGCGAGAGGCACGGAAATGTTTGGTAGCATAAATTAGCTTTATGCAGAGTTTCACACATGTGGTTTGTTTCAAGCAGACCAACACTGTTGACATGTATGAATAAAACCAGGCTCATTAACACCTGGACCATTTCATCTGGTGAAGGGGAAAATTTTATTCATTGTACTATGGAGGCCTCACATGTACACACATTTGGATGAATATGCTAGCACGCTTTCTTTCTTTTCTTCTTTTTTTTATAGCACAGTGAAACAGAGCAGACATATGAGGTGGAGAAAGGTAACTACATTGACTTGGGCTGCACATTCTCCAGAAAATTGCTCAGTTGTCAGTGCACATTTAAAATGTCCTTGGATCATATATTCACTGAACTTTCTGAAATCAGAGGTTCTTATCACACTTAATCCATGGAAATGGATTTGTTGAGCAAACTTTGCTTCGTATAAACCTTTACCTTGTGATAATAACTGCTGAGCATCACTTCCACTGACAAATTCTTAATTATGTTGTGATTTTAAGGAGGACCAAGCAGCATTTGGCCACTTCTGCGTGACATTGTCTCCTTAGTGAAGGTAATCGTTGGCCAGGCCTGCCTAACACTGTTTATACTCACAGATCCATTTTGAGACATGCAAGGCCCCTTTTTGCCCTGTTAGCAAACACTGAGGATTTCATGATGTTTACTCTGTATATACAGGAGTCAGCTTAAATAAGACTTTCATGAATGCTGGATCCCCAGAAAACTGATGGACTAGATTAGACTTTGGCCCACAAAGTACAACTCTTGGCATTTTGGACCATTTTGACCCAAGCAAGGTTAATAAAACATAAATATTTATGCTTCTGTGAGGTTCTTTTCTCTGCTCAGAGGCCAAGCATATCGTCCATGCAGAATATTATGATATAACACAGATTTGTTGAAACCATCAAAACATTCTAAGAGAAATGGCCTGATCTTTAGTGAATGTGTTAGTGTATTTGTACCATATATGTAAGGTACAATATACACCATAAAAAGTTTAAAGCAGAGCCATTATCCAAAATTTCAAGGGCTTCTTGATGCCTTTTTTTTTTCAAACAACAAAGGTTTTTCTGAGTACTATTTTTTTTTTTTTTATCCTTATTTATTTGCCATTTATGAAGCATTTGTGTCCATCTTCGTGGTGGAGACAATTTTTCAGTTCCAGTTACTTTAAAACCATGTTCTCTGGAAGCCCACCTTCTTCTATTAGGAAGCAAGTCATTCATCAGAGCTTTTAGGCACGACAATCCTAAATACATTATCTGAAAATACTGAAATTGAAAATATTGAAGAACAAAAATCTGAAAATGTGTGACATTATATTTGAATATATGCAGTATGCACATAAAGCTAATGTCAAAGTAAAAGTATTTTCATTTTACCCCTTACATTGACAGCAATTACACCAAATACCGAACATGTTATTTGACATGAGATTTGATCAATTGACTCAACATTCACAAAAAAATAGATATCTCAAGTTTTCAACACTTTTGTATTAGTGCCATAACTGATACTGTTCCAAGTTCAAATATTAAAATGGATTTTTAATCTGGCACTGTGAATCCCATGAAGAAAACTGGTGTTCCAGTGCTGCTCAGATTTGACAATGTCAAAAGTTTACACCAAAGTTTTGCTACCCACTTTGCTGCCTTCTAAAACATGAATTAATGAACAGTCCACCATTTATTTGTGTCAGACAGGCTGTTATACATATATGTAATTATATATTTAACTTCTATGAACACATAAAATATAAACGATACGGATGGAAAGGTTAGAAATACTATTAGTGAGCCCAAACCGTCATCTTTAAGGTGTTTTGTGTTTTTTGTATATTTTTTGGGGTTTTTTTTCTAAGCTGTAAATGGTAAAATATGTGCATGTTTCCAATCATTTTAATGAGTGCACGATAGAAGGTTAAGGATTGCTTTTAAGAAATGCCTCTAATCTGCACTATGAGGCTGCATTCCACAAATACCAGCCTCCTGTCATGAGCTCAGCCTCTCGGTCATGTGGCCCACTTTCTACTGTCTGGACATCAGCACATGACTTTTTTCGTGCCTCGCTGATCGTCACACCGCTGGAAGGAGAAAGCCAGCGAAAAGAGCAGCGGGTCCATAATAATGTGACTGGGGGCTGTGTTGTTGCGGTGTTGATCGGGTTGTTCTGTGGAGGAGCGCAAACTTCCTGTAAACGCGCTGCTGCGTCACATGACGGAGAGGGGCTGAGGCCACTGCGCAAAGAAGGAAGCGGGGTGTATGTGTGTGGTTGTGTGTGTGTAATCAGAATCCTGCAAATGCCCACAAGCTGAAAGAAAAAGCCCGAACAGAGCTGAAGTATCAGATTGAAGCGATGCTGGGATCATCCGGTGCTCAGAACCTACAGTGAGTAAAGTGACGCGACGCGTAATTACTCGTGCGTTTTCTTTGGGAAGTTTCAAGTTTGGTTTAGTGGCAAAAGAGACGATTTTAGGGGAAATACGGGCTGTATTGTTTACAAATCGGAAAGAAAACAAAACCATGTGTTATTTTTTTCGTGTGCAGAAATGTAAACGAGGTTCAGGATGTGTTCTGGGTTGATTGTGATAGAAGTGGGTCACAGCAGATTAACGTGATCTCATGCTTGATGTCTCCAACAGAAGCTGCAGCTCTGATGCTTTTATGTAGGAGTGTCAAACTCATTTCAGTTCAGGGGATATGAAAGTCTTAACTAATCTACAGTGACAGGATGACAATCTGTAAACATCACGACGTTGTATGACATTCCTCAATTTTTGTGCAAAGAAATGTGATTTTGACAATTGAATTCAATAACTCTGCGGGGGGCAAAAACAGAAGAAAGCTCTTCACAAAGAAAAGGAAGTACGGTCTCAATATTTCATCATGTTTAACAAGCCTCTTGCTGCAAGATATAATTAATTGTAAAATTATCTTATGCAAAAAAAATAATTTTATCCTTCCATTGACTATCCAAATGTACAGGAAATTCTGAAATCATCTTGGTGACATTCTGTCTTTCACCAGTCTTTTTTGACCAGGAACATTTCCAAGTCACAGAGATTTGCATATAAAGTTTGATATATTAAATTACCACAGTATATAGAATTCTACATAACATGAAAATCACTATTGTTTTTGAAACAATTACAGTACTTTAAATAACCTGAGCTGGCAGTGCAAAATGAATGAAAATTCAAAAACTACAGGGAGACCATGGTGTGATGATAACTTGACACCATCGTCCCATCACAAGAATATCCTCGGTTTGAGTGCAGGTTTGAGGTTCTTTCTGGAGTTCTTGTACTGGTTCCACTGTGGGTACTCCCACATTGAATTAAACAGAATCGACAGTGAGTGGATGTAATGAGGAATAGATTTTGCATCACAGAGGGGGAACTTACTGCACATAAGTTCCGGTGTTATGTGAGTTTGTCCGTTTATCAAGGTTTATATCTTCTCTCAGAGGGCAGCAGGCAGAAAAGGTGATGTCCAAGGTGGGGTTCTTTAAGATAATGCTGGCCTTTTAGAGTTGGTCAGTGTAACTGTCTCAAAGGGGGTCATGGTTAGTTTCTGATATGTTCTCATCCTCATCGTCATCATCATCATGGTCCCTCTTGTTCTTCACTGTACGACTGGTTGAACAAACAGCTCAGCAGAAGGTTAGGAAGGTCTCTGGCTGATCAGTAGAAAGGGATCAGCAGGTGACGTTCAGTCTCTGCTGGTCTTTCTTCACTTAATTTAAAAATGTTGGTTGTCTGGTTGAGGGCAGAGGATGAGTGAACACCAAGGAAATAAAAGCTTTCTTTATTTCTCACTTTTAGCTTTTTCATTTTGGTGTGATTTCATCAGTCTGTCATCATTCAAATGATAACTTTTCTTTTTTTGAGTTTATTTAACTCAACAAATATTTAGTGATTCTAAATTGTTGTGCGGTCACTCGAGCATTGAATGATTCTATGTTAAGACTTGAAAATAATTAGTAAGAAATCAGTCTATTACGGTTTGCAGATGTCTTTCTTTAGAAAAAAAAAACATGCAAAAACAATATTGAAACTATGTCTTCCACATGGATGTTTATCACTGTATGCAGCCTGGTGTTTGAGGATTGGTTGTACTGAATCAGACACTGCAGTAAAGCCGAGGAGGTGTGCATCTGAGATGAAGTGCTTCCTGATAGCCAGCGAGAGCGCCGAGGTCCTCTTCTACTGGACTGACCTGGAGTTCCAACAGAATGTCCAGGAGCAGTATGGAGCCTCTCAGGAAGAAGGCCAGGGGGTATGTGAACGTTCTCTTTAACTTCCTGTTTGAATAAGTCCTATATTTTAATTGTACTTTCTTGTTGTGATGATCAGCTTCCGGCCTTTGAAGACAGCATCAGCACCCTGTTTGCCCCCATCATCATCTCCTGCAGCACCATGCTGGACAGGCAGGGCGACAGCTACACCTGCTTCACCACAGAAAACAACCACATCTACGTCCTTCATCAGGTGAGACCTGCCTTCCAAAGTACGGATGCATCTCAAAACATTCAATGGGGAAGTTAACAATAAAAGTACCCCTTATTGATTACACCTAAAATTAAAAACGTTTTAAAAATATATAATTTCAGCTCATAAATAATGAAAATCAGAAAAAAAGAAGACTATTTTAATATAAACCATGTGATCAAATGTTTTTTTTTTATTATCTAAGTAATGACTGTAACTGACAAATCAATAGCTTTTCTATGAGATTCAGGTTTTGTTTCAGCTGCTATTCTATAAACCACAATTACCTGAGAAAGAAGTCCTCAGATGAGTAGTTTAAATAAAGATAATGTAATTTGACCCTTTATTCACGTCGTTTTGTGACTTTCTTGTAATCCAGTTATGGCTGTGACCTTTCGCTCTGTGCAACGTCGTCTTTGTCATGTGAGTGTTGTTAACGAATCAAACGCAGCTTTGTCCTCCTGCAGCACATGATACAGTTAACCAGTCCACATACTTGACACATTTTCAGGTCTGCTCAGCAGCCTTTTATGTTTCTCTGCAAAGATACAACCCCGAGAGAACATGAGGGCGTAACGCCATATTTTAGTTAGTGTATATTGTATGTTCACAAGCTTGTCATTTATCCTCAGTTCGACGAGTGTCTCTACATCGCTGTGAATGGAGATGGCGAGGAGAAGGAGGATGACCTGAGGAGAAAAATCTATGTGATGAGGAAGATGATTGAGGTCCTGTTTGGCATGGTCACCCTCAGTGGAACCCTTCTGAGGAAAGAGTAAGGAGCTATTAAGAGTCTCCTCTGGGACACTGTAAATGTGGGTGGGGGGGTGTCATTATTGTAAAGACACGATCTTGTTGTTTGTCACCAGGTTGCGTCCTCAGGACACAGAGCAGCGAGCCAGGCTGTGGATGCGTCTCCAGGGCCTGCTGGAGACGTACAGCAACCTGCGAGAGAATGACCAAAGCTTCCTGGTGGAGGTGGAGTGGCTTTTTCTTTCCTTTTAAATGTGAATAAAGTAGCTTGATTCTTCCACATATTGTGCTTGTTATGAAATATACGATAAAGTTTTACCATGGAAGCCATACAAACTTTCACATCCAATTAAAACGTCAATGTGCACTATTGATTTCTTGATTATTTTCAACGAAGCCCTGACCAGATATGGTCTGAATTTCATGCAATGTTTTATATTTTTTAAACACTAGATGGCAGAAATAACAAGATATGCATCCTTACTTTTAACAAGTGGTGGATGTGGTTTTGTTTGCCTCCTATTTATATGACTTTTTTTTGTGCTCAGCTACATGTATTAACAGTTTTAATCCTAAAGGGATTGTAGCCTTATAACTGTGGTTATATCTGTAAACCTTTCCACCAGACTATACTGAGCCAGGCACACGTTTAAATTTTCTTCTTAAATAAAACAGATGTCTGAAGTTGGTTTTTTTTCTACATTTAGAAAAATAATTAGGAGGTGAGTTAAGTTTATGCTTTTTCCAGTGAAAAGCATTTACAAAGTAAATTAATGAGTCATACCTCATTCTTCAGGCTCATATCACTTTTTCGAGCGTTTTCTATTCAATATCTCTTTTATGCTTTTCATCTCTTCTATTTTCAAGGTTTGAAATAATGAAAATGAACACTTCCTTCCTCTCTCAGGCAGTGGAGAGGCTGATCCACCCCACACTGTGTGAGCAGTGCATCGACTTCCTGGAGCGGCGTTTATTTCAGCAGCTCAACAGTAGCGTGGAGAGAGCAGGAGAGGAGGTGCTGCACGCCTTCATCCTGGTTCACACCAAGCTGCTCGCCTTCTACTCCAGGTGCACACCCACCATAAGCCAGCTATGCACACTTTCTCATTTCAAATCAGCTCAAGGGCTAGAAGTATGCCGTTTCTTAGCCCATCCTCTCTTTTCAGCCGTAATGCAAGCACACTCACCACCTCAGATCTTCTTGCCCTCATCATCATGGCGCAGAATATGTATCCTAGCAACGTGGATGTTGACGACCAAAGTCCTGAGGTACAAACCACTGATAACTGCACAACCATGAAAACACAACATGTAATTATTGAGCCTTTTCTGCCCGTGTGCAGGATGTGGAGAGTACGTCGGGTTCTGGTCCTGAGAGCTTTTACACCCCGGAGCCGTCGCCAAGTGAGGGAGACTCGAGCAGCTCAGGTGGGTCATGCAGTTCAGAAAGTATGGTGGATTTGTTATTCTTTTTATTTGGCTGCTGTTTTTCACAAGGGTCAACGCAATATAATCATTACAATTTGCACCATAGACTTGGCTGGTTTTCATGCTCTTCCTGCCAAAATTGGGATTTGAACTCTAATCCTGCATGCTCACAGCCTAACCCAGAGTGACATTGCATTTCTGAATGTGCAGTTATGACCGCGGAAAAAATGGACACACCATCTTCATTATCCCAGAGGGAGACTTTGTTTACTCAACCATCACATATTCCACAAGGATAACTCGAGATAAACAACACGTGTATTATGAGTTTGTTTCAGAATAATGAGCATAATGGGCCGATTGGTCAACTGCACGCAAACTGAGAGATCCCCACTCGGGGCAAAGCAGCTGAACTGTCACTGCTGATGTGGTGCAATGAATTTGTTCTTGATTGATGCCGATTTCTCCCCTGCAATATTGCGTGTTCTTCATGATTTCAGTCAACTGTTCTTGATTTTTGTGCGTCTGTGTGCTACCAGAGAGGCCAGTGAGGGGAAACACTCCCGTGTTTGAGTTTGTGGACCCAGACGTTCAGGTGCGGACACATTTCAACACAATGTGAAGTTGCTGCTACACTCTGAGTAATACATGACTGGGGTCTTCAGATGGCAGAGGACAGCCTGCAAACTCTGGAAATCAGCCCACCTGACCCCGCCACCCCTCGCAGAGTCTTCTTAGAAGTCTCACACAGAGATGGGCTGTATCCCATGATGCCTCACTCTATGTACTGTCTCCCGCTGTGGCCGGGCATCACGCTAGTGCTGCTGACAAAGGTTTGTGCATACTAACTCAAAGTGATGTTTCTGTGCTCATGTTATGTAGCTTTCTTTAACACATTTATATTTGTGTTTGTCAGATTCCAACCAATGGAGTGGCCATGTCTGTTTACACATTTTTGGAGGCTTTTGCAAAGCTGGAGAAGCGTTTACGGGAGATGAAGGGGAGTTCTGCAGCCAGCCGAGGCCAGCATATGATACACGAGATCCGCAGCAAGCTGGATCGGTTTGTTAAAGCGCTGGGGCCCAGTGAAATACAGGTGAGGGCTCCATATAAACAAATCATTGTCCTCACTACTTACCATATTTCTTTTTGAATTGATGAGACAAATAAAATAAGCAATTCTTGTTCTGTCCTAGTCTGCACAGTTACAAAATGCCTGGACTGAGTTCAAGAACAAAGCCTTTGCTCGGGGAGGACCTGGCTTCACCAAAGAGTAGGTCTGCTGCAGCCCCCTGCTGGTCCACTGGCATCACAGCCCGGCTGGAGGCCCGTCCCTCTCAATGAACTTCCGTGTGTTTATGTCCCAGACTCATCCCGTGCTGTAACAACATGAAGACTCAGCTGTGTGGCGTGTACCGACAGTGTTTTCTCACCGAGTCCGACGTGACTCGTCGTCTCTCTCCCAGCCTGCAGGAGCGAGCTCAGACCATGGTGCAGTGTGTATCAACCAAGCAATGCTCTATGTTACATTTGTCATCTCATGTGTAATGTATTTCAGAACTGAATGACTTATTAGTGCAAATATTATGGCACACGAAGCGTTTTATTATTCATGTCTTTATTTTTTTTCTTCTATCAGAGAGAAACTTCTGGACTGGAAGGATTTCCTATTGGTGAAAAGCAAAAGAAATATCACCATGGTGTCATATCCTCTCAGAAAATGCGGCTTAATCTTTTTCGATAAACCTTAATATTGACTTGTTTTGAAACTGCATGCATGTTCAAAAAACTTTTCAAGTACTACATGCTGTTGTCTCGAAGGCGTTTACCTTGACCCCTTGATCCCACTCACCTGGATGACTTTCCTGGCCTCATCCATTTTATCTTTGTGGATCGATCCACTGGCCGAATGATCGCACCGTCCCTCAGCATCAGTGAACGTGCCACATCTGAGCTGGGGAAGGGACCTGTGTCTCAGTATATCAAAAGCAAGGTCAGTAACACATTTAAAATAAACTCATAATTTGATTTATTTTTGACCTGTAGATGTGCTGCAGCTGTTCACCTTTGCTCCATACAATTGCACACAAATATAGTAGTAGTTTGCATAGTTTGTTCTTCTTAAAATTGTCTCTTTACTTGTTTTAACCTTTAGCGATGATGAGTTAGAGTTACAGTGAACACAACTAACAGTAGCAGTTTTTAATACTGAAGCTGCAGAAGTTGGTAAATTTAAGAGTGATGAAATCACACCATGAATGGTTGAATCCCAAGATGTCGGAAAAAATAAAAACGTGGTGTAGATTTAGTCTTAAAACCATGTAAAATCGGTTAAATCGTGACCTGTTTAATCAGAACTGATTTTTCTTCTGTACTCTTTAATGATGTATATCAACAAGATATATATTTTTTGCACATATGTTAAAAAATTGACATTTTTGCTCTTACATCACTTTATGTGCTAGTTAATTTGTTTTCTCTGTAAAAATGTTGTTCCCAGCCTGCGTTGAGCAAGCACAGCTTTCTGTATCATCGTGATCTTGGTCCAGTTGAATACAAGATTAGTAAAGATTGTATAGTTTTAGGTTTTTTTTTTTTTTTGTGATTGTTTTTGATTTGATCATATCTCAAAGGTGTGGAGCCTGGTCCGTACGACACGCAACTACCTTCAGAAGGGTTACTCCACTGTCACATTGCGTGATGGAGATTTCTACTTCTGCTACTTCCTCTGGTTCGAAAATGAAACGGTAAGTCGCTGGTTTGTCTGGATTTTAATTTGATGCTTTAAATGAATTGACGGACACCTGCGTTCTTATCAGGGCTACAAGTTGGAGGCTGGGGACATCCCCATCCTACCAGATGACTCCGCACCAATCGGGATGCTTGCCTGGGATTACTACAGGTGAACAGTTTGGGCATGATTAATGAAATGGATTAGGAAAAAAAAAAACAGTGCTTGTGCCCCTGACTAAATGAAGTGATGTGTCTTGTTAGGAAGCTGCTCCGATACTACAGTAAGAACCACCAAGGTGAGGCTGTGAAGTGCTACGAACTGCTGACGGTTCACCTGGGGGTCATTCCCTCCGAGATCATCCTACAACACTGCAGACAGCTGGCGAGCAAACTGTGGGAGCCTTCGCACAATCCGCTGCTGTAGCCACACACACGCCCACACACTCCGGAGGAGATCTGGGTCAGAGTAGCAAAGCTTAATAATTGCTGTAATGCCAAGACGGAAGAAAGAGATTTCTCACTCTCATTGTGGATGCACTGCATGTTCTTCCAACGCAAGGCTGAAATTATTTATTGGAAGCACTTACAGTTTTGATCAGCAGTATTGAACACCGATTTAGTGTTTTTCCATCAAAGATGTCACTTCGTCCTTTTTGGTAACTTTTCCTACTGTGTGTCTTTTAAATATACAAAATGACCTGTTTTGTATTTATAAGTATTACTCCAGATGTATATAAATGAACTGTGGTTTTTTTCATAAATTTTTTGAAATCTCAAATATTTTTTAGAAATTAGAATTTTTCACTGTCTGCGTCATAACCTGATTGAATGAATAATGCAACAACAATCATTGTGTCTATTTTAATATAGAATGTTGAATTAAAATGATGAAAAAAACATACAGTAGTAGGCTATTAATTTTTCACCTGGTATACATAAACAGAATTTAAACTACACAAACATTCACTGAGCATACAAATCTCACCTATGTGGCGACTACGAAACATGTAACAGCTGCTGAAATAATCAGGTCCTTGAATTAGAATGAGGACTAGTCATGTTAACCTCTGCAGTCACCTAGCATTCAGAGGTAATGAGCTCATTTCTCCATCCAGGGCACCTCTGTGGAAGTATCTGTACAGAGTCGGAGCAAGAAGCAGGAATGCATGTAGATTTCAAGAACCATCAGTCCTTGACTCACAGAGCTCCTGTGAGGTCGGTCACAGCTCCAGCAGCCACCAGGTCTCTCAAGAAGCGTTTTTCCGCACTCACGTCGTGCACCAGCTGGACGGTAAAATGAATAGATCATTAGAGGTACAGCATGGGAACTGCGAACTAATTCACTTTTCTTTGGTTAACTTTCTAAACCTACTTGTGCCTTCATGAAGTCCATGCGTATGGTTTCATAGTAGTGAAGCCGGGCCTCGGGGTGCTGCATGTCGTAGCCGAACCCCGCCAGGCTCACCTGGTCACACAGCTGCACGGCCATCACCACTGCACTCGCACCCAGGGTGGGAACCAACTTGTTGTAGGGGGGAGAAAAAGAAAAAAGGACCTGTAATCTATTTCCTAAATCAGTTTAGTGTCCAGAGTGAACTCTGGGATTGGCTCGAGCTACTTATGACCCTGATGTGGATGAAGTAATATTGAAAATGGATAGACGCTTACAAATCAATCATATTTAGGCATCTCTGAGTTTTTAGACTTAAAACATGGTCAGTGTTATATGTGTGTTGGATAAAGTTATCTGCAGTAATGTTAGGCACAGTGGCAAAGGTTTTACATGTTGTTTGTTAATGTTTGTTTTCAACATTACTGTACTT
>OMNM01044492.1:0-11051 GCA_900302745.1 Parablennius parvicornis
AACTCAACACTCCTCGCCGTCATGATGCAATTGCATGATGCTCCTGGACGGTGCAGAGCGGCAGAATGCACAACACGCGTCAAACAGGAGCACAGTTCATGCACGAGCATGAGCACATTTAGGTAACATCGCATGCTATCCTGCACGCTCAGGGCCTCATAGCCGGCAGGCGGCAGAGTCCAATGCGAGCAGATGCAAACACAGTTGATGTTATGCTGACGACCATATGGCAAGTGAATCTGTTCCATGTTTACGCTCTTCGGTAGTAGCTCCCCTGACCACCTCGCTGCAGTTATTCAGCTTATCTCTGCTAATCCTACTGCCGTAACGTTTCCTCCATCCTGTTCCTGAGCTGGCCCTAAGCTCCAGATCCAAACCAACACCGGGAACCTGCAGCACCGTTCGTGAGCAGCAGACACGGAGCAGCGTCCGGCAAAGACACAGGCTGAGCTTACAGCTCAGCTTTTATCTTCAGTAGCTTTAAATATCTTTTTTTTTTTTTTTTTTTATTCTGTGTGGAACATATTTACAAAAAGAAATGATTTAAGCAGCAAACTTTGTGGAGTTTCAACATTACAGCCAGCAACGCCTCATTATTTCAGCCAGTACACAAGACCTGTCAGTAACAATCTGATACTGTCCATTCATTATCTTCAAGCTGTTTTGTGGTTTTTCTAAGGTTGAAAGAAGAGATTTTTGGCCAAAGCTCATTTAATCACCTTCCAGGATAATTACCATACATCATTATACAAGAAATTGCTGCAACTGTTTCACTTGTTTAATTTGATTTGGTTTGATTTACTGCAAAAAGGTCCAATAAATATTGGAAATGCAAGTGATTAATCTTCTGGAAAAGACTTTCTTGGATGTCTGTGGCTGTGTAATTCCACTTCACTGTGTATGATGGATCAGGACACTGCTTTATGGGCAACAGGGATTATTTTGATTGTTAGATGAGAGTATTTGTCCGTACCACAACACCACCCAGAACAATTAACCTCTAAATGTCTCAATTCACAGAATATCTCCTGAATCCAGAGTCTTTGTAATATTGCAGTTTTATTGGATTTTCTTTCATCATTTTTTGTTTTCTCAGATTATAGGGAATATTTACAAGCAGGCTACCAATCACCAGGGGTAATGAACCGAGGTTGATGCACTGGATGGATGGGAAAAAAAAAAAAAAGCATTTTTAATGGAAAATTCTGCAAACGGAACTGTGGTACGACCTTGCCGATTGAGTTTTGTTGCGCTACAAGTCATGTTTTGCATTCATTGCTACAGTAGAAGATACAATAAGATACAAATGGACTTTAATAATCAAACATGGGGAAATTCCATCATCACAGCAGCTCAACATTGCACGAATACTTAAAGAGTGTCAGGATAGTTGCTTGCTTATGAAGTTTCTACTTGCAACTTATTGATTAAAAAAAAAAAAAAGAAAAAAAAAACTACAAACAGATTTCGTATGATTTATGACAACACTCCATCACACATTGAATATTTAAACTTCATTAAGTAACTGTGGTGGAACCAGTTAAAACATGGTGGGAAAACTCGTTCACACAACGTTTCAAGCGAAACGCCATTTTCAGAAAGTTGTGTTTTCAATGGTTATGAGCTCTGTTGTGTAAACACCTAAAACACAACTAAAGATTAGTGTTTTCATTAGTATATGATGTAAATGGGGTCTAAATAACCAATCTGTAATAGAGTTTATTCATTTATCTTAATAAAGTTTTATTTTAAATGGACCAGCAGAAAGGTAGAAAGACAGATTTGACCATTTGTCTTCATCATCTCTTAAACACAGCTTTGTAAAACCTTTGATTTTCAAACCATTGAAGCCAATAAAGTGTCCAGACCCTCAGATCTCAGCCAAAGTCTTCAGGGTCGTGTTTTCATTAGCAATTGAAATTATGTCCAGAATTAACGTGAAATCGTAGTAAATGTCATTCATCCTCTGAGCGATCCTGCAGTAATCCCAGCTTGAGTGAAGGATTCATAGTGCTGCTTCAGACTCAAAAATCAATCTGTCACTGCCGGGTATAAATCCCTCACAGAGTGTTTGCTTTTTTTCTCTCCGTACGTGTGTCCCACGCCGGGGTTTGAGCTTTTATCATCCATTCCTATCTGCAGTGTTTGTTATTGTCAGGTCTGAGGGGCAGGCGGACGATCCGCGCTAGCCCTCCGATGCTATCTGCTGATTGAAGACGGGAAGCCTTTTTCAGATGTCCTCTACAGATACGGCAGCCGTCAGCTGGCCGACCAGCTCGCTCACATTTAGCACATAAAAATAAACCTCCTCGCAATCTGACGTCAGCCCATCCAAGTAACACTCAGGGAGAAAGGGAGCGAGCCTGACGGTCACGTCAAGGCTCCGCTGAGCTGCTGATTCTTTAGTACCCCCATCGCGTCAGGGCGAGTTTCGATTCTCGGTGATAAGTCGAGACAAGAGGCTGAAATGCTGATAGGAATTTAAAAGCTGCTTAAAAATCCCCTCCAGACATATTTGGAACTGTCCATACAATGTTTTAGTCTGGGCAGGCACACTTCAATCACTTTTCTTCACACAAATGATTGTGACATTAACAACTATAAGTAATCAAACTACAGTGATTTTAATCCTGACAGACGCAACACAAAAGTTAGTTACTAACTTTTGAAATAATTTATATTGCACAACAAATACAGTACAAACAACTCAGGAAAGTGCATGTTTAAGGGCTTGTAAGTTCATTTGAATGCCAATAAAAGGTAACTCTTAAACCATTCAGTTTTACAAAAGGGAAAACGAATAACTTGTTCATTGCTTTTAATAAAGAAACATGCTATATCATTTCATTGTTCTACAAGAAATCATGTTTAGTATGTTTAACTCCAGGGAGCAAGCCAGTGGCTTCAGTTACTTTACATACTAATTATTTGTGGGAAAGACAGAAAATGTTGCCTTTTTTTTTTTTTGGAGGCAACAAAGTCATTATTTGGGTTTCCACTGGTGTCTTATAGATGTCAGGTACAAAGACAAAGTGTTTCTGGTGTACCTTTGCTCCCGTGTAGCCGGGACCTGTAAACCTACAGTTTCAGCTGCAGTTATTGGCACGAGAAACGACGTAGCAGCTCAAGTTAAATACTGAGACCTGAGTTGTTCCAACCGCTGAGTCAGGAAGCCATTCTGCCAGTATGCTTTAAAGCAAACCTTCAGCTGAGAGTGGAAGATAACGTTCATAACGTTCAGAGAAGTCTTCCAGTCTTGATAACAGGAAGTAATTCAGAACAGTTTTGGTGAAGTTTAGGCAACAAACAATCAGTCCAGGTCTGGGTGAAGTGTGTATATGAGGTCATTTAGCATTATTTACTGTTAATGAATGGGTCTTAAAAAAGCTTCAAGATGTGAGTTAAATATCAGATATGTGACAATAGTTGCATTTATATTGAGAATTTTGTGCTTCTCTGCTTCTGACCTGTTCCCACGACGTGTGCAGTGATATACGATCTGCACCCAAAACGAGCGAGGAGCAGGACTACGTCTGATCAGCCAAATATGTTGCACCGCAGACATTCAGAGTATGGACGCAGTATTTCACTCCTAGCACTGTGCTGCATTTCCTGCAGTCTGCAATATTCAGTATGTAAACGTGGGTGTTTTTTGCAGCGAGCTCAATAAAACTCGACGGTCGTTTGTCTCACAGTGAAGCTCAAAGCTTCAACTCTCCATATGTTATAATAGACAACACAGGACAACTTCTCCCTGGTTATCACAACTGCTGTTACTTCTCCAAGATAGTAAAACCTATTTCATTAATGTCGCATCATATCTACAGAAAGTTTACTGCCATCCCATGAAACGTTTTGTATTCAGTATGGTCCAAATCATTGCAGCTACACATGAATGGTCTTTTTCCTTTTTGCAATTAGTTCTCTTCTGTTTTCTGCTTTTGGTGGCACTCCATGCTGTTATTTTGCTGAATTTTCCAGACACAAGAGGCAGCTGGGTAATAAACCTCAACATCTGCCTTCTAATGGCAATAAAACTCCACTTTCTGTGCGGTGGTTCTCATTCCTGAGGGGAATGGATTGGTCTTACAGAGGGAGGGAAAGTGAGCTGTTGTTTTTGTGGTTTAGTAGCACCTGATTTTCCCCACAATAAAAAGTCAAACACTGGAACTATGAAAGGATCTCTTGAGTTGGAGTTATTCAAAGTGCGTAGGCCAGGCAGCGTTTCCAGTAGAAGTTGGGTGGTAAAGTTTGTACGTTGGCTGGAACTTAGAAATGGTTTTCATTGGAGTTTTTTTTTTTCCCTTGTTGCCACAGTTGACAGCTGTACAAATAAAATCAAAGCGACCACCTCACCATGTAACCGGTTGTACTCCAGGCACCAAGTGTGTGAGACTGTTTATCATGAGAGGTGGAGGAGTGACTGTCAATCCTACCAAAGGCCCAGGAATATTCCACCCATCACTGCAGAAACAGTGTCCTTCTCTTACAGTTTCTACTGATTTGAGTATTTATTTAATGTAACACATCAGAAAATCAGCAGAAACAGCCTTTGAGAGGTTTTCTAACTTAGCATATCTCATTAACCAGTTTACAGCAATGATATCCCCACAAGGGCTGCACACTTTCCAGTGTGAAACAAGTGCAAATCAAGTGCACACGTTATAATAGGGATAGCAATCTTGTAGCATCATTTGAGAAGGTGGTGGTAGAGGTGGTGGTGGGGGGACTAATCATCACTAGATAATTGCTCATACTTTGGGGGTAATGAGATGACACCTAAATAGCACGTTACTGCAATCGTATCACATTCGTCTGCGATGCAGCAGCGACCTTTGAGTTTAGTAATCACACCATCGTTACCAGTCGGACACTGAAGATGTTAGTTGTTATAAACTGTGTTTGTTTTCCTGCACTACCTTGCCTCTGTGCATGATTATGTAACCAGATTTTGAAGTCCTCCATTTTGAAATTTCTATGACAAACCCACCCTCACCAACATACACAAGCAGGAACCTTCAAGAGCAAAGCAATGAAAATTAAAAGGCCAGGTGTCACAAGGCAACGGTTCTGTTGAAAACTAAAATATATCAATGGGTATCAATAATTACAATCATCCAGTGTATGAAACGCAGGACTTTCAGTTTTAAACTGTAAAAAGATGAATACGATGCTCTCGAGAGAATAAATGGGACACGTATCTTACAACCAGCGGTGATGATCTCCTAATGGCTTCTATTTGTTTGTTTAGTTACTGTTTGTAAAAAATGTCCTTTTAAAAATAGGGGAAAAAATATTGTTAAAAAGAAAAAAACTCAAAACCAAAGCACTGACTATGCTTCTTAGTCTACTCTATAAAACTTTATCTATTTACAAGTGTCGTGTTCTGGATTTCAAAGCCTCCGGGCTCTCGGGGGTTTTAGTCTCCAGGACGAGGAACCAAAGCACTGCAACACTCTGTCCACCCATAAATTCATCTGATCTTCCATTGTCTGCTCCCACGTCATCCACATCAGGGTGGAAGATGATGAGACTCAAAACTGAAAGCTTGACCGTCCACGGGAAGAGCAATATTCTTAGTGAAAACAATACATTTGAGTTTTGCATTATGAAGGAGTCTCACAATGTTGGAGGTGCGAGGCTGTCCTTCTTGCTAACACTGTCGACAATCGCCTGACGGATCGATCCGGCCAGAGGCAAAAAAAGAACATAACTGTGAAACAAAGGTGGGCTTAATTTCCCTCCTCTTTACTGTTGTCCATCGCTCATAGCTGGCATGGAGTGAGAAGCTGTGTCTGTCTGAATGAGTGATGGGCTGCAACCCGCCGCCGTCTGCTCCGAGCAAGGACCAGCGGGGCAAAATGATGCAGTCTGTGATCCAGGCTGAGTGGCCATGACAGGTTATGGATTTGCCTGCTGCCCCTGCTGCTTTCAAGGGCACTTTATCCGGACAAGGGGAGAGAAAAAGGTTCGGGAGTGCAGGAGGAGCAGCTGTACGTCGTCTGCTGCAAGGCACAGGACTAACAAATGAAGGAGGAATGGGAGGATCTATTATATACCAGAAGGGGAAGGAATGAAACCCATGTGGCTCAGGCCTACCAGGCTCTTGAAATGTCACAGACAGAAACGGGAGGTAAAATGGAAATAAGCAACTCAGAAAATTAAATGTCAGCCTGTGTTCCTTCAACGAGGAAAACTGTTTCCTTAAGAAGCGCTATGTAGTACCACTGATGGAATTGCCAAAAATCAATTGTCTGGAGGAATTATGGGAAGGACACGGACCTACCGTGGTGGCGTCAAGTCAATAGTAGACTGCTGGCCTGTCTGGACCCGGGCGGCCCTCAGGAAAGAGAAAAATCCCTCTAGATGTCCCGACCAGGACTGACAGCCGGAGTCCTCTCTTCCACAGTGATGAACTTGTGCAGGAGCGTCAGTGAAGCTGTGTTTAATGGAACTGGGTAAGAACCGACCCGCCTGACGCTCGCCCCTGCCAGCTCCCACCACGCCCCCCTCTGAAGGACAGGCAGCACCTCTGTCTCGACTCGCTCCGGAGCTCTGTTGATGTTGGCATCTGCAATAAAGACTCTTTCTCTCCTCCTGCTGCAGGTCTCACCTCTGCCAGGGAACAGACCCAGAAGGCTGAAGTGGAAGACTGGGTTGCGTGGCGAGCTGTGTGCGCCTGCCCGTCAGGAGAAGGGAGTGGCAGCCTGGTGTGACACACTCGATTACACGGGCTGATTGGGGGTTTATTTTTGGCTTCTATCAGCACCCTAATAAAATCCAAACGCCATGCTGTGTTTTCTCCTGTAATCACCCCTCCACTCGTGAAGTCGGTTCGCCTGCCATTCACTAGACACTAAACCGGGCCTCAGGTTCCCTTAGTGGAAAACACAGGATCGCATAACAGGTCTTAGAATGTGACGCACGCGGCGTCCACTCCGCTCTCCTCCCGTCAGCGGACACCTCGGCTGTGCTTAAAGAAATGAGGAAGTAGTTCAGTGCAGGACACACCCACAGAATTATAGTTAAATAGTGAGGGAACAAATATAGCTGTGCATTCAGGGAACAGTGACTGCAGCTGTCTGGGAGGCAGAATGAGGTTCCCAAGTTTAACCAAACACAGAAAACTGTTTTTTTTTATTTTTGTCATCTATCTTGACATTCCTAAAACTACAGAAGAGCGGGTTTCAGAGTGTTGCAAGTGTTACAAAATTACAAGAAGAAAGGCTCCATCTCTACGAAGCTGTAATGACTTTCATATACAGTCAAATATATACAAAACTTTTCGATTTGCAGCTGAACAATGGTAAATGGATTTCACTTATATAGCACTTTTCAACTGCTTGAGCAGTCGCAAAGCGCTTTGCACTGTTACTCATATTCACCGATTCACACACACATAGTTGCATATATTAGTTATGCTCGGGGTGAGCTGGCTTTCAAAACAAAAGCCCTAAATATTTAAAAAAAAAAAAAGTCTGTTTCTTAAAAAGTGCAACTAAAACTTTCGAAATGTATATTTAGGGATTAGCTAAATCAGAGTTTAGTTGCCTTTTGAAATAAAAGCGCCCTACATTTTTCAAAATAAAAGTAATTTTTTTGTTAAAACCTTCCAAAATTTTTATTTTATTCGTATTTACGTGGGCCAGAGGCCATGATTGGGCCGATCCCGATGGGCAAGAAGTCAGAGCCCGAGGTCCCGACCAATGCTGCTTGCAGCTTTAATTATCAGGGGCCTCGGCCTGGAAGGTCAGGACCCTATTGTTTTTATGTTTATTATTAATATTTCTTTTTCCGCCATGCCAGGGACTCAAAGCCAAATTTGACATGCTCATCAGGATTTGTGAATAATTTTAGAAAATGTAAAAATTAAACCCCATAGTGCCAATTGTGCTCTCTAACGCCACCTAGAAACAAGAAACACTAAAACGGCCACCACGGCCAGTAGGAATGTCGCAGGGAGATCAAACTAAAACTCATTTCTTTGTCTCATCGACACCTACAAATGACATGCTGATATACCTGACCTAAATTCAACAGGAAGTCTGCAATTGGCCTTTCAAAATAAGTTAAGGTTTTTGCCCAAAAGGCCTTCATCAAACGCTATCTCCTCTGAGGATGAATATCGCACTGGCTTCAAAACACAGTGAAATGACAGAGGAGACCCTTCTGCTCAAAACTGGCATACAGATTTATAATTACTATCGTGGTTTCTGTTTTACACCTCAAAGTTGAGAATGCCGAAGTCCCCCGGCTCTTACTCAAAACCCACATTTTACCCCCTAAACAAGCTCAAAAAATCACCAAATTTGCCACACTCATCAGGACAGGTGAATTATTTCAGAAAATTACAAAAATTAACCCCCAGAGTGCCAAATGTGCTCTGTAGCGCCACCTAGAAACATTTAAAACGACCACCACGCCCCACAGGAATGTCATAGGGAGATAAAACCAAAAGTCAGTTGTTCGTGTTGTCGACACTGACACATTCCATGCCGATATCCCTGATTAAATCCAACAGGCAGTGTGCAATTAGCCATTCAAAATAAAATTTTTGCCCAAAAAGGCTCTTGCGCAAAACCATCTATTCTCAGTACGAATATTGCACCGGCTTCAAAACACAAAGAAATGACAGAGGAGACCCTTCTGCTCAAAACTGCTGAAAAACATTTTTAAGCTTTCCATTTTATTGGCCGTCAAAGTTCGAAATGCCGAATCCCCCTGGCTGCCTCCTCTCATTCAAAATCCACATTTCATTCCCAAAACTCACCAAATTTGCCACGCACTCGGGATGGGTGAATAATTTCAAAAAATTAACAAAATGTATCCCCACAATGACACGGCTACCACACAGACACCTGAAACATTAAAAATTTATATTTATCATATTTATATTTCGGGATTGGCTACATTAGAGCTAAGCTGGCTAAAGGGGAAAAAAAAGAACTTAGCTGGTTTCCAAAATAAAAGTCCAAAACTCCTTCTATATAAAATTCCTTTGTTAAAATGACTATATAAATGCGTGTTGACCCCCCAGGAGGATGTCCAGAGGTTCCCCAAGATCGGGACTTCATCAGGTTTGGAAAAACCATCCTGAAGCTGGTTTTCGACAAACATCTGAAATACTCAGTGAACAATGTCAAATAATTTAATTATTTTAACTATTATGAAAGTATGCTGTGTTTAGACATTATTAATATTTAGGGATTAGCTAGATTACAGCTTAGTTGGCTTTTGAAGTAAAAGCCCACCACATTTTCAAAAATTAATGTGGTGGCCTTATTAAAAGTTTTAGTTCAAACTTTGTAAATTTATATTTTGGTAGTATTTAAATGGGCCACAGACCATGATGTGACCAGAAGCAATGATTGGGCCGACCCCGACGGGCCAGAGCCCGAGGTCCCGACCAACACTGCTTGCAGTTTTAATCTTTAATTTTGTTTTTGATCACTATCAACCAGTGTGTGCTCATCCTTTTTCAATGGATGCTCGAGCACCTGAACACCAATTGAATTGAAGTTTTTCATATGTAGCATTGAAGTAATAACCAATATCTGCAGTGTTATTTTAAGTTATATGTCTAAAGGGTTTTGTGGCTCCTCGTGTTTCTGTTCAGTGGGAAACGGATCAAAATGGCTCTTTGAGTGTTGAAGGTTGCTGACCCCTGGTGTAGGGGTAGCTGTAGGTATAACTGTAGGAGCACATGTTGGTGTAGGTCTCGCAAATAATAACAATAAGAATGATAATAATAATGCATTTTTTATAGGTGCGGAAGGTCACCTCAAAAAAGTTTAAAATGTCATAAAACCCAATACAAAACAGAGCAAGCTATAGGTGTAGTTGCAGGTGTGGGTGTAACTGTGATCTCTGATGTGATTTTCGTTGATTCCAGTCGGTTGAATTTGTTGATCTGTTGTGATTTGTGTAATGTGAAAAGACTGCTGGGCCCTCAAGTTCATTCTGCATGTTGATTCGAACTCTGACACATGATTTCCTGCTCTTGAACGTCTTATATTTCTATAATTCCATGTGTGCCAACACATATCTACTGTATGTAGCTGTCCAATTGCAGCCCTAAATGTGAGGCCCGTGCAGACTGTCCACACTACAAGCCTCCCGACTCTGCATGCAGCAGAACAGTAAACTGGATGCTGACTGGGACTGATGCTGTATGTATATTCCCCATCCTTGGTCTTACTCTCTTTACATCTTCTACACTCTTCCTGTTTTATTGCCTCTGTGCAAGCAACCGTTGAATGCATAAAGTTTCAAGCTTTTCCCCCTTTCTGTCCCATATTAACATTACATTACACATGAATGGACTGAAGTGTGATCTAATTGGTTTTGGATGGTGACAGAGACTACATCATCTTAAGGCTGGTACACACTACAGGATTTTTCAAATCTTCACAGATAGCGACCACACACTTTAGGATCACAGAAGACAGATCACACAAGATCTTCCTCCTCTGATCTGATAGTGGATGGTGTGACTACAGAGCTCACTACACACTAACCGATCCTGCAGCAGAGTATCAGGCTCTGCACCATAGTCTTCTATAAAACTATATATGTACGCTCAATATTCCATATCCGGCGAAGTCAAACGTGACTTCAGTGTAAACAGGGCTTGTTGATGTAAACAAAAATGTTGCCACAAATCAACCTTGGGCCAATATTACGGCTCAGGATTTGCTTTTCTTGAGGTAACTTAAAGATTAACTCTGGGATATCCGTACTGGCTAAAATTATTTACTTCTTACTGGGATAAATCGCCCCGGTACAGTGACGTTTAACTTCGGAGCAGAGAATGACAGCGCCATCTCTTGACAATCAGATCTCTTAGAAAATGACCTGTCTATTTTTACAATATCAGAATCAGTTTATTGTCGTTGTTCAAGTACAACGAAATTTCTTTTCAGCATAGAGAGGAAGAGAAGAGAGACCACACGAGGAGAGAGAGGAGAAAAAAAAGGCAGATTTTAGGCTGTGCTCTCCAACCACTACAAGCACAGTCTAGAAGTTGGCAAAAAAACACTTGTCACAATACA
>OMNM01044494.1:0-10509 GCA_900302745.1 Parablennius parvicornis
AATCAGGGACTCAGAATCGTCCATAGATGTAAATGTAAGTGGTGTGAACTGGTATAAAAGCACCTCCTCTGCTCTACACATCCTCTCTTCTGCTGAATTATCTTTACTAAAGTGGGCACAACATATATTACATGAAATTATATTAGTTGAAAACACAGTGTTAAAGGCTTTACAATTGAAAGTTAGAAAAAAATGTTTAGGGCTTCATTTTCAGGTTTGCATGGCATCATTACATTTATTCAGTTGATTTTCATTGAAACACTTAAAGGGCTATTTTGGTCTGTAATAAGTGTGCTTGGATAAATAACCTTGTTTATTGTCTTAAAAGTCAAAGTTTCATCTCACCTGAGAGACTCAAAAGAATTTAAGCATGTCCGGTTAACTTTAAGAACATAAGAGTGAATACTCGGCCCCAGGGTCTCCACTGACACTTTGCTCTCTCTTCTTTTTTTTTGAGTACATTATTCCATCAATAAATAAATAAACGATTGATGTAACTGCAGTATTTTGTTATCGTCTTGCTTTCCTTTTGTTTTTGTTTTTTTTTTATGTTTCAATTTGATATATTTCTTGTTTTTTCTAAGCTTTATATTGTATGTACTATGAGTTATTCCTAAATGTTTTAATGAAGAGGGCATGATGGGAAATAACAGTGCTAATCTGTTCCTCCAGTCAATTTCTCTAGTGTCAATCCTCTCTGAAGCACTCTGAATTATATTAACCAGCATGAAGTGCTGTACAAGTAAAGTTTGGGTGCTTGTTGTTGATTGCTGTTAAATATTGTGAACTGAGTGGGAGAAGAAATGAACTGTAAATATAATTTCCTCAATATTACTGTGTGTTTTAATATGGTACTGAGAAGCTCATGTCACATATCTTTTCTGTGACTGGATGATTGTACTGCTGAAATCCTGGTTGGCATTTCTTCACTTCCAGCTAGTTTCTGAACTGTCTCACAGTTGAGGAGTTACAGGTACACATGCTGAAACGTGCCTGCAGCAACAATAAGGGAGAGGAAGGGATAAAAGCACGGCCCTCTGTGTTTCTCACCCTGCCAAAGTCATTCGGCTTTGTGGGCAAACAGATATGTGCCGATGGTCTGTTCAACGGCTGTTGTCATGTTTGCATTCAGCAAGTCATTCTGGCAACAGCAATGCTGAAGAGTTTGTCCAGGCTGCGTCCGTTAAGCAATTAATCCCAGGCATCTGACATAAACTGTAACCTCTGAGGTCTCGGACACCTTGTAAAGAGACGTGGAAACGCTGTGATATACTCTTTATTAGCTGCGTCACACAAAAGAGGAGTTTTTTCACAAAATAGTTTTCTTTTGTAAGATCTGAAGAGAAATAAAATCAATCATTGCGTCCGTGTCAAGCTTCTTGGACACATTTGAAGTTGATTAAACCTGAAGCCTGAAATGTGGTTTGTCGCCTGTCTGCACAAAGCAGCATGTTATAACGTGATCCAGGCCAAAAAGGAGCTTAGATTGGGCTGCTGCCAAAGAATGTATTTGTAGCATAAATGTCCTGGTCTGGAAGATTTGTTGAGTGTATACTGTAAACAAATCCTCTCAGAAAATGTTGCTATTGTACTCAATAACAGAGCCATTCTCTAATAAAGCTTGAGTTCAAACAAAATCAGATGCTTTTTCAAGTGACATTATTTATGGGTTTTCCATAGAAATAACCACAGCTCTCTCTATATCTTGGATGTCTGTTTATGGCATTCAGCCAAATGATGTGATTGGATATACTTGAGATTTAAATTATTATAAAATGTCAAATAACATACGTATTAAAAATACTTTGCAGTCCAGGCTTGAGGGCCTTTGTTTGTGGAGTGTGCATTTTCTTTCTGAGTGTTTCTGGAGTTCTTTGATTTCCTCCCAAAGACCAAAAAAAAATGCTTTTAGGTTCAACGAGATTGCCCTAATTAGTTAGTGTGGCTGTTTCTGCTGCAAGCTCTGTGTCTTCCTTCTGATAATTCTACTAAATTAATAGTTTTAACTAGTTTAAAGTTAGGCCTTTTTTAAGCATCACTACTTCTATTTTATTACTAAAGTAAAAACAATGTAACAATGGTTGACCTTGAGTTGCTGTGATGTAGTTTCATGTTTTGGGGGAAAAAATCTTGGATGCAGAACTTGATGATCCTGATAAAATTCAGATTCAAAGACATAACGGCCGGTGTTGGTGATTTGTGGTATTGTACTCTGTCTTCATCCTTAATAAGCTTGGATTTGTCCCGGCATGCTGCAACCCTCAAGTTCTCACTCCATGTTCAACATTGCTTAATTTAAAACACAGGGACGAGGGATGATGGAGCCGACTGCAGCCATGGGAGAAGACAGAGCACAATCTGGACAGAGTGTCATCGGACAAACACAGAGAGACAGACAGTCATACTCACACCTACAGGCAGAGCAAACCCAGCCTTCACATGGAAAACATGAAATCACTACACAGATAAACACAGAAGAGACTTGATTCAGGAATATTGCTGCTGTGAGACAAAAGCACAAGCACTTACTCCATCATTTTCCCCAATTTAGCAAAGAGAGGTATTAATCCTGGCAATGAGTAAAAACAAATTGTGGATAAGATAATAAACACCTGCTAAATGACAAGGCAATACAAAAGGTAAACCTTACTTTAGTGTTTCAATTTTGGCTCTTTACATTTACTTGTCTTTTATTCATAATAAAATAAAGCCAAGCACAGCCAAGCAGGGAAATTTTTGGGCTGAAAAGATAATAATTATGAGAATAAATTAAATTAAACTGAAATTAAATTGAAATTATACTCAAAGAATGTCAAATTCTAGTTCAAATTGTGTTATTTCATTTTATTAATATAATTGGAGTCAATGCTGATCTATATAGGAATTTATGCATCTTTCCATCAATCCATGCATCTTTGTATGCATAATATTAGTAGGTGGTAGCAATTTTCACTGAAATCAACATAGAAATGTGAGTCTGTATTCTATTTCATTCACTTGTTTACACCTGTCACATTCATACAGTAGTTATTCAGCACACTTTAATCATTAGGCGAATGTGTTTTATTCCACAATTCATTCATTATGTGATGTTTCCTCCATATCCACAGACAAAAGCTGGTTACACTGACGATGACATAGTGAAAGTTGTAATTACCAGCATTTTCACAACTCCTTCAACGGTTGTGGATTTCTTTTCCTCCTCATGTTGAGCCAGAGGTTTTTGAAAATGCATTTGCATCCTTACATCTCAGTGCGCTATGCAAATCGTTCAGAGAATCATTCAACCCTCTGCAACTGCTGCAAGTGAAAGCCGCTTGAAAAAGAAGCACAGTGATGGCGGCACTTTCACTGAAAGTGAAATGACAAGAGAGGTGGTGATGAGGATTTATCTGACCATAAAGACACTCTTTATCGTGCTTATACATGGCATCCAGGATAAATAAGCACAAAAGTAAGGACATTCATGATTGGTAGTTTATTTCTTTTGTTACTGTTGGAAAGCTTGTTATACTTGTAACAGCCGCACAATTTTGGGATGATAACAGTGTTTAGGTTGCAGATATAATATTCGCTCAGATTTTGTATCAACCTATTATGAATGCTTTTTACTGCCATGTTAAGAATGTGCTATGATCAGGGTGCAATTTATGATAATGTAAATATTTCAAATTTGTTTTAAAACACAATGTGTATAAGGCACCACAATAAATATTTTGATGTAATGCAGATACAAGATCATACTTAACTTTGATCTTGAAAGTAAAAGATCCTCTATAAGCATCTCATTTATTGACTCTGGATGAGCAACAATAAATGACTGTGAATGTGTGAGATTTGGCAGCTCTGTTTATGTTTTTGTGTTGTCTGCTGGTTAAATAGCTTTAATTACAAATTGTATCCTCCCCCCTCATATAAAAGATAATTCATGTGAATTGGGGATACTTAGACAAAAGAGGAATTACATGACACCCAATCCCTCCAACTTAATGACAAATTTATGTAAACCATCTCTCTAAACAGCTATTTCCAGTCATTCAAAGCATCTTTCTGCATCCTATACTTCTCCAAACATGTTTTCCCCATATAGCATTTGTTTATAGGGCTACCCCTTCAGAGTAAGACTGACACTGTTTCTCAAACACAATAACAAACCCTAATGAGGCCAATGAGATCAAACCATTGCAGCTTCCCCTGTCTGCTCTGACACATCAGCCCCATCGTCACCATCAGGTCCAGCTCCCACGGCCTTTTTAACAACCGCCATATCTCTGACACACCTCCTGGATTACAGCCATGTGAAAAAGCCAGACACATATGGCGGTGATCTTTCTACCCTAAATCAGTTGTGATCCAGACAGGATGTCGAGCTGCACGGCCGCAGCACAAACCACCGAAAAAACTAAGAGCGAGAAGGAGGAAAAAAGCAAAGCCGGCGCCACACTTTGACACCTTTCTCTCCTTAAATGAAAAAGTCACAGAGCCACGATTAAAAGTGTGTACTCACCAAATGGAAGTTCCATACTTGAGCTGACTTGTGTGTTTACATTGACCATGTTGTCCTCTGCCTCCCCTTTGACTGTAAGTTTTAAATTCACTTTTTTCCTCCCTCTCTGTAAGGTGTAAAATGTTTGGCGCAGGGTGCTGTAGTGTGAGAAGTGTGTTGTTGGTGCAAGGCAAGGCCGGTGTTGCTGCTGTTATCTTATTGATTTTCCTAATCTGGGCAAATGTGGGTGGGGAGGTTAAACAGTAACCAGGCTCGTATGGACACCAATCTATATAGCAGCTGTCGCTATGGCAACATGATGATAGAAACTCAAATAGACATAACGTTATTATGTGCTTCTCCCTCTTTCTCGTCACCAAATAGCCATTTTTTTTTCATTCTCCAGTTTGGGAGTATGGAAGAAGAAAGGAGCAGAGTTTATACTGGAGGAGAGAGAAAGGAGGAGGGCGGGGAGGGACTTAAAAGGTGAGGAGAGGAGTGGAGAATGTACTGAAGGTGGCAGCTGACAAGCTGTGTGCCAAGTGACGCTGTGGGTTTTGTTTTGATTGAAGGGGGAAAAAATGGGAAAAAACTGTTTTAGACTTGACTGACCTCTGGACAACCAATAAAATCCAATTCAAACTTGTTTCTTTGGTAAAATTAATAAAAATCCCACACAGCATTCAATCCAGGCTTGAGGGGAACTACATAAATATTGATTCCTAAATATGTTTGTTTCATCAATTTTAATGTTTACAGATATAATTAAAAAAGAAAGCGATATCTTGTCATGTTTCTTTCTGTCTTTATGTACAAATGTGTTAAGTTTTTTTTTTTCTCTCTCTCAACGTGATGTTAATGTCACTCTCAGTTGGACATCTTCCGTTCTGCTATCAATAAAACTGAGCGAGGTAGGTTATTGAGGTGTTTCACCTGTAAATAGAGGTTTCCAGTAATAGTAACTTCATAGACCATTGCTTAAGCACTAGTGCTAACAGCAACACAAGGAGAAGTACAAGGAGAGAGACAGCAGCTCTGCAACTTCTATTGTTCAACAAAAGCAAGATATTTTCAGTTTGAGGACATTTCAGTTATTGCTTTGTGTGGTTTATTAGGGACTGAACTTCTGCTCAAAATGTTTGTACATTGTAGTAACTTTGTAATTGACTCAGGTGGTTTGGATTTCATTAGCCGTCAAAGCTCCGAACGTTCAATCCTGCAGCCTGCCTCCTCTCATTCAAATACATTAGAAAACTGAAACATAACAAAGACACCTGATCGAAGTGTTGATTGTGCCTCAACACAACCATATGATCACTGATAATGTTGATATACTGTATATATTCAAGATAGAGATGTGTGAGACACGAGCCAGCTTCAGACATGCTAATCCAAAAATAGTACCTCCAATGTAATTATCTAAATTTTCAGAGGTGAATCGATCTGAATAGAGACAAACATTTCAATCTGCACACCAAAAGTAAAGTGTTGCATTCAATGTCTCTGTTTACTTGCATACTGAACTGTTCATCTTTGCACAAGTGCCAGACACAATAACGGTCAATGAACTGATGTCCAGATGACGTAGCTCAAAACTACAATGATGGGAAAATGTGAACAGAAGCAAAGTGTTTTCATAGTGTCCTGTTTTTACGCTGAGCTAAACATGGGCTCCAACATAATAATAACCACACAAATACAAAAGCGGTAACAATCTTTTCATCTACCTCACAATAAAACTTAAAATCTCATGTTTCAAGTGAAAACAAAAATAAATGTGTTGTAATTTGGGTGTTCGTTTCCACGACAACGGCGCACGGTGCAATTGAAAACACAACTTTCTGAAAAATTCACTCAAGGTGGAACACTTTGAAAACGCCCCAATTCCTTCTCTATGTAAATGGGGGGAAATCGCAACAATAACAACAATATTTGCCTCCAGAGTGGCCTCACGTTCAGTCCAATGCTCCTTGGACCCGGAGGTTTTGTGTGTATTGTTTTTATTATGTGGACTTTGTCTAATTTTCAGTACAGGGTGTCCACTCTTATCGGGTCCCCTCGTGCGAGGTTCTGCTGTACAAATATTTTAGACGGCTTTGAGCAAACCGTGCAATTTTTTTTGGCCATCTTTTTCAAATACTAACATCTTAATGACAGCTGGACAGCCAGCTGCCTTAAACTTTGCATGTTCCCAATAGACGCACACCCCTCAGGCTCACATTCGTGCACCGCGGATCTATTGTGAACTATATGGTACGTTTGTTTCTCCAGGTTTTTGTATTTGGAGTTGAGAAAAACAAGAATTTCCACCTTGGATTGTTGTATAAACAGGGCCTCAAAATGCAACAAATGCTTGCTGAAAAAGTTTATGTGTAAGAGGGGCCTCAGTCTGCATGTCAGGAAAACATGTATAATTTGCCGAACTTATCAATATCCATAGTTATTCCCATTATCTTTATAAGAGATAGAAGACTTGAATAATCAATAAATGTGGTGTGCTAATGTTACTGACTCGTTTGTTTGTATAGATTCATGTTTTTGGATTTGGAGCTGAAACACACAGAAACTGGAACCATTACTTTGAAGAACTCAAGTCCAAAAATCTCAGAACTGGACTTCACAATGGAAATCACGAATACAAAGTCATTCAGAAACTACACTAGAAACAGAAAATTGTTTTTTTTTTTTTTTTTGCACCACAGTAGTTATGTTTAGGGACCAAGCCCAGAAGGGAAGGCCTCCAAAGGAGGTAAAGACCCTATTGTTTTTGTAATATCTATTAAGAGACTAAGCTCGAAAGTCAATATTGGACACTGATCTCAGTATTCTTTCATCTAGTTTGTTTACAACTTACTCAGTTTGATTGTGAAAAACTTTTTTCTTTGTTAAATGTTTTCCTGTGTGTGGATGAGGTATATTTGTGTGTCCACGGATTACTGAGGAAAGGGCAGCTGATTCCCTCGTGTTTCAGACCATAAATCTGCATTAGTCTCCTGTTTTATGGCAGAGAAAGTCGCTGATGGCTAAATGGTGAGATGTAATGAGGTGAAATGCAGGGCCGAAAATTTCCTGCAGCAGCAGCAGTGAATAAACAGAAGCAGTGAAGCGCCAGAATATTTATATGGTTGTACAGGACCATTGTTTATTTATATCGAAATTAATGCTCAGACAAACGGACGGCAATGAATTTAAGTGTGATATACTGTGAGAATGGCCTAACAAATATCCTGACTGAGAAATGAGAACGTATGACTGATTAGTACAAAAAACAAAACAAAACAAAAACAAAGATTTCAAGCGTGACAACAATTTATCTAAATCAGAAAAGTGCATGATTCTTATTGTTATTCTCCTCAAACCAACAATTTCATTTAAAAAGTGCAAAATTAACATTTATGTTTGCAAATAATTTTTTTCAGTTTTCTCAATTATTCTGATACTTGAATATGAATGATTAGCAGCAAATTACACCTCACAGAAATTATTTACATGGTAATAGTGGTAATTACACAGCAGCTTCATTCTAGAGCACATTCATCCAATGAAGCTTAATTTTATGTTCTTTTTAAAAGTCAAACACATTTTAAAGACTATGTTGTGTCCAGATCTTCCATCTTGTGTCACTGGCTTGTGGATTTTGCTTTTTGTGAGCACTGGTTTCTCCAGCAGGATCCTCCATGGCTGGATGGACAAAGGGAGCAGGGCTTCCCCCTCTTATATGGAGCCTCTCCCACCCAGTTTCCTCTGAAACACACACGAGCACAGTGTTTGTCAGACCTGATCAAATGTGTTTTGCAAATAATATGGACATGAGCACTTCTGGAAAGAAATGGACTTATGAACTAAATAAAATGTTTTGGCAGAATCACTGATATATTAGGGGCTTTTGTACTTCATTCATAGCAATTCATGATCACATCAGTAAAAGATACAAGAATTTAAAAAAAAAAAACTCAATTGAAACAAAATTTTGCTAAATAAATAAATAAATAAATAAATAAAAGTCATGCTTATATTCAGTTTCTGTATGAGAATAACCTGTGAGCTCTGGCATGCGTTGCAGCTACGTTTTTTAGCATTGAGGTGAAAGCAAAGACTTACATTTTTTTTTTGGTAAATGTAAATTCTTAATTGGATATATTGCTTGCAGTTCTTATTCACACTTAAATCTCACATTTTTTTAAAGAGAACATTTCCATGCATCAGGCCACTGAACACTCTCATCATTCTCATGCATCACGTAAGCATGCTGCTGTTCTTCGCTGCTTTCCTGAAGTTTGTCACGTCACACGTCTGGTGTATCAGTATTGTAACGTCTGGCATGAGATGAGACACTGAAAGTGCCGTTTTCTTAAAAGAAACAAATGATTACTGTCAGGTGTAACCACACAGGAACAAAGAAAAGGCTGTCTCAACTGCTGACAGCTGTGTATTATAGTGCATTATTTTGCAAACATAATTTGATACCTCTGTATGTCTGAATCCAGTGAAACTGTGAAAAAGTCTAACAGTTTTATACTGTTATTCGCTGGTGTTGTTCTTACGGTGCGGAGTAGTTGCAGACCAGCAGTGTTACTTTCCTCCATTTGCTCCCAGATACGTCCATGTTGGAGCACATCCTGACGGCACAGCCCACTCTGTTGGTAGTCGCCCAGATCATCTGAAAGAAAACCACACGATGCATTTATACATTAACACACCTCAACCGACACCACACATCCACTCACTTTTCACAATCAAAAGCCTCTTCTAGCAAGAGAGCTGATGCACATGTGGTCATACACATTGAGTCTGAGCCACCACAAGCACTTTTCCCCTCAAAATAATGGTATAACACATGTACACAACCAGAACAACATTAACATGATACATACTTAACATTTTTATATAAGAAGGTGGAAATTAACAGTAGTACAGTGACTCAAAGACTAAGTTGCTGGGTTTTGATGAGTAAAACAGTGCACTTACGTACCTGAGTGTCTTGATAGTTTCACTGAATTTACAGTGGGACATTGATGTGTACAGTTAGATAAAGAAAACAAAATCTAAACACAGAGCAATGCTGGTTGTCATAAATAAGGATCATGAAGATAATTATAGTCATCGTAAGACAGAAAGCCTTGAAACTGGAGGACCTGAGTGTAGTGAGAGCACACAGGTCCACTGCATCTGTCGGGGTAAGAGAAATCATGCTTCTCCTCGACCCAGGGTCTGATCAGATCTGTGATGGACTTATAGCTGCAACATGAAGCACACATTAAATCAATGTTCAGTACAAAGATCAGTTGAGAAAGAAAGAAAAAGCTGACTCCTTGTGTCAAAGCTCTGCATTACCTTCCAGAGATGAGAGAAAGGTTTTGGCCCAAATATTTTAAGGCTTGACGTGGACCGTGATCCCAAATGCATTGTGAAGCCCAGGAGTCGGCTGAATTAGCAAGATCTTCATCCCACAACTAAGTGGACAACATGACAAAACAATTAACAATTCACTTCAGTAAGTAAAAACATAATTTGGAATAATACTTTATGACAGAAGACGTAACTGTAACAGTTTATGCATTTTCTCAAGACACTATTTAAATCCTGAATTTCAGTAACTGCGAAACAAAATAGCAACTTGGACACAAGGAAATAAACTAACAATTGATTGCACTGAAACTGTAAAACCTGACATCAATTCACTTACCAGCAGATTTCACACTTATTACCATAATTTCTCTCATAAATATCCTGTTTGAAGACCACATTCTTTCTTTCACAGTTACTACTAAGCCAAGCATTTGTCTCATGTTTTTTATGATACACAAAGTCATTTTATTTTTTTTTTTTATTTGTATGCATCATTTTAAATAAATCATTCAATGAGAAACAAGGACAAATTTCATGAAATTGTGAATGTTCTGTTTTTAATAAACATCTAACATGAGTCTGGGTTTTGTGAGAGTGCAGGTCTACCACTTTGAGAATTTGAATATTTGTAGAAACAAAGTTGTAAACTTATTACATGAACAAAGTGGCAATAA
>OMNM01044500.1:9669-21696 GCA_900302745.1 Parablennius parvicornis
GTTTGTCTATTTCTGCACCATTACCTGGAATCAACTCCAACGTGATCTGAAAATTTCCAATCTGATTTTCCCGTGTGATTTTAATGAGAGATTAAAAAATATCTTAAGCAGCTGAAGGCTCTTGTCATTGTTCATTAAAATTTCAAAATGTCCTTGTTCATTTATTTCATTATGTCTTTCTTATTATGTGTTGTAACAGGGCACAAAAAAACTATTAACCACACTGAAGTTTTATAATGCCATCAAAACGAACAGCATTTTGAGAAACATAGACTCTTACTACTGAACAATATATTTCAAAATTACTCTCAGGAACATGTACGCCACAGTTATTTATAAGTAGCTTCATAGAGAGAGGGTATCTGCAGTATTTGAGGATGTAAATGAGGTTATAAAAGTACAAACGTTAAAGCATTTGGAAAGAGGTCATCTAAATATACAGCCGCCTGCGTTTTGAATTGCCTTACATTAGGAAGTGGTGTGCGCTGCAGATGGCTTCACATGGCATTGGATCAGTAATGGCATGCAGAGTTTTGTCATTTATCTGATGGCTGCTCTGCATGGTGATGTAACATCCATTTTGGAGACGGAAAGAATTGCACCTGAGGTACAAACACGCCTCCACTTTGATGTTCCCACATTCCAGGATGATGATACCCCCTGACACACTGGTAAACAAATCCAGGGCTTGTTTATGAAGTGCAAGATTAAACCAAGCAGAACGCTCAGCTTTCTTAAAACACACTTCCCAACCCTTATTGAAACTTTATTGGATGTCGGGTGCCACATAGTGAAAACTCCCCAGAACTGGAGGGTTTTCCGACAGAGTCTCTCTTTAAGATAGACTGTGTCGGGTTCACATCTGCAGGCATCACGACTGAGTTAATACTTCAATCCTCAGTGCTTTGAAGTGTGCTTTATCCTTCGATTCAGTTAGAATCAAACAAACAATTTTTTTGGCAGTCTGTCCGTCCAGCGGTACGTCTTCATCAGAGCAGGGTCATCCAGGGAGCTGGAGTCTATCCAAGCTGACATTGGGTGAAAGACAGACCATCAAAGGGCCAATGCATGGACTGAATGACTCTGCAGTGGACCAAACCGTCAGCTACGAGTACTCTCCCATTACTTTCCTATAAAAAATGTATAAAAAAAAAACACAAAGCTATGAGGTCAGTGTTGCTTTACAGGTTAGAAAAGCAGACTTAGGATCGGGTGTTTGCAGGTTTGTGTTTGCAGGTTTGGTAAATACGCTGGAACTCAGGGTAAAAATTGTACTCAACCATCTGTCTTCTATACCGCTGGATTCTGTTAAGGGTCGCTGGAGCCAGGATGGACCTGAACAGGTTGCTAGTTCGTCACAGGACAAACGGTGCACACTATTTTCTTAAAGTTATACATATTATATTTTTTTATGAAACTAAATGGTACAGTAAAAATCTGTTTTGCATAATAGATGATTGCCTAACTTAAGTTTTTTTGTTTTTTTTTTTAAATTTTCAACCAGTTTTCAATACTGCAATAGTAATGTATTTTTGGGTTCATCAGGCTATGTAATTGTGATACTTTATGACACAATGCTTGGCTGGGCACATATCATGTTATTTACACCTCGAGATTCCGGCAAGATGTTGGATAATGGTGATTGGAACATTGCTGGAACTTCCACACAGTGAAGGGGGGCTCTGATTGAACAAGGGAATCACTGAACAAAGACTTGGAGGACAAAATCCCTGTCACATTAACCAGAACACATCCTCAAGACCTTTTTCTTTAGATACTGATAATTGTTGTCAACAATTACCAACAACAATTATCTGATTTTGAAGCAGATATCCAGTCCGTTCTGTTGCTCCATTACTCTGCCCATACCTTGTAACACTAACTTTACAGAGATATAGAAATTCAGATATTCAAGTAACAAATGAAGAAACTACCACAGTACACACTTTTCTATGAGACAGACTCATATTCAAGGCCATATGGCTACTTTTTATTTAAAAGGTCTTTGTTCCGAGCAGAACACGTTATCATACAGCCTGAAGGACAACCCTCCAGTGAAGAGATGAACAAATTAAAAAAAAAAAAAAAAAGTGTTGAGATGAAATAAATGAACAATTACTGAAATAGGAGCATCATCATAGCAAACAATCACATTCTGCATCAAACTTATAGGAATTTATAGGAATGGAACATCATTTATTTGTCACTGAATACTTAAAAAACCTGAGTGCTGTGAAACTGTCATTTTGCCTGTTTCATTATTTATAACAATGTAATGGAACAAAGATAACAGATAAGGTAGCTAAATCAAACTGTCATCTACACTCAATCATGAATGTTTGTACGTTAAACTTGTTTGCAGAGCTTTTTGTTCTTCGAAATTAAAAACATTTAGCCAAGTTGAACAGCCATTGTCAAAACAAAAATGCAGTTTCATACAACAATGTACTTTATCATCTTGAATCTGTTTTGGATTGTTTGGATTTATCAAACAATAAAAAAGTAAATTGAAAATATAAAATGCATAAAATGAAGTATATTTTCAAATTGTGGCCTTTTTTTTCAAAAAGGTCATCCATAAACAAACTGCTAGCGAAAATTGTCAGGGGGGAAAATTTGAATAGTGATTTCAAACCATTTCTGAAACATTCCTTTTTCTTCCGAGTAGGAATGATGAGCTCTAAAACAAGCAGTTATTTTATACGCTGATATTTCAGCGTCATCAGAGGCAGCGTAGGACAGCCTGTGATACTTTGATAGGTATGTCAAATGGTTCCATTCCTCTCCTGCTGCTAATAACTATTATTTTCCGGGTGATAAGGCATTTACTCTTTGTCTTCTTGACGACTGTTTATCATTGCCTGCGCTGGTCGTGTTGATGCAGCCGTAACACCGTATCAGAAGACAGACAGCACGGATCACTGCGGAAGAGAAATATTCTCGTTGAAACTCTCAGATGACACCTTAAGTATCAGTTGGACTTTCAAATTCAATTCCTTCAGGTTTCACTTCTTATTCTGTCTTATCGTTTTCTTTTCTGACAAATGAACTCAAGTTAATATTCTTCACTGAATTCATGGATTGCAAATAACCCGGGATTATTTTCCTTTCCCGTTCTGATGATTCATTTGTCATTCCAGATGACAGGTTTTGCGGCAGCATTCACTTAAAAGCATTGGAGCGTTTTTTTTTTGTTTTTTTTTTCCATTATGCCATGTATGAGTTAAGAACTCTAAGCACACAGAAGTCATACTCCCACCGCTCTTAGACATATAAGTAAAATGTCAACGTGTTTCAAACCTTCATATTAAGTCTGTTGTTCACTTTCAGTATTCAAGAGTGTGGCGTCACCAGCCGCAGGATCTAAAAGATTCTTGAAGGCTTTCAGTAAAATAAAGGTTCTGAGTGCCAGCCTGGCTGCCGGGAGAGGAAAATTACGTGAAATACTTCTCTCCCGTCAGCGGGGGAAGCCATCTCCGCCTGGTGTAGCTGTCAAACAGCTGTCAGTTTCTCCTGGCGTGGCTGCAGCAGCAATTTTCAGGCGAAGAGCAGGAAACTTAATGCAAGAAGAGAAAGTCTGCAAAAAAAAAAAAAAAAAAAGACAGAGTTGATTACAGGATCTCCAAGTAACTCTAGCAAATGGTTATCTGCAAAAGAAGGCTTCACTCCAGAGTGAGCGAGCTGTCTTATAGTCATCCATTTGATGTAAATTTTTTTTCTTCTGTCAATTTTCTTTGGATTTTGGAAACATGAATAACTGGGTAACACTTCTACTTTAGACAGCAGTATTAAATCGCAGCAGTTCTTCACACCTCCTTTAAGGTCCTTTTGCTCAGTACTGTACGTCTATAATCATGAAGTGTCTGCCAGCGTCTGCTGCCAAGTCCAAGAACAGTGTGAAGTTTTTAAAAGAGACGTCACAGAACGTTTTTCACTTTGTGGAATGTAATCATGGGAGGACAGTAATCCTCCTCCAACATCTTCTTTTAAACCATTTGATTGACACATTGATACATTTTTTGAAAATGATACCTCTCTGGATGTGATTCTAAATTTAAAAAATATATATATCCACATTGATTTGATTCATTTGGTCACATTTCACACTGATGGCGATTGGATTATTAATGAGATATTAGCAGTGCTCATTTTAATTCGGTTGAGTATTCATTTATTCATTGTTCTTGGGTCGTTTTGTGTCTTCAGGTGAACTCTTGGTCTCTGGTGAGACGAAAAACAAGAAGCACTTGGCATTTTTAATTGTGTCATTTTTAATTGTGACACTTTGATTTTGGCTTCATGCCAACACGGTCACTGATTTGGGGTTGCAGAAAATATGGTGGTACCATTGGGCCTCACAACAGCTATTTTTCATGAAATTCTCACAAAAATCTTAACAAAATGTCATTAGTAGAGAGTTTGTCACAAAATTTCAAAATGTTAAGAAAAAGTAGTAGGCCAATGGAGTTATGGACTGATAAGGAATGTGGGTTTGTTTGGAATTCATGTATGCATGTTATAACCAATGATGCTGCTTCTCCATTATTTAATCCATTAATAATTTAATTCACACATCTTTAACAATTCTCTATCTCCCAACAGAGCAGGACATTTAATAACCACATGGTCTGACTTCTAATGGTTCCAGCTTGCTCAGCTTGATTGTTTCAAAAGAGTTTTGCTTTTACATGACGACATTTTGAAAACAATGTCCTGATGCAGTTATCATGCCAGGCTACGAGTTGGCAAAATTGGTTGTTTTTAAAATAAATTGGAATGGACGGACACCAATGGTGGATTGCCTTTGCTGTTCAGAAAGTTGTGAGTTCCCCCGCTGACATGACGACAAAGTCAGAAAACTTCCACCTTGGAAGCCATTTTCAAAAAATTTAAATTTCCATTGAGTCCGACCACCGTTGTTGTGTTAACTAAAACCAAAAAGACAATGCAAGCTTACATTTTTTCACATGAAACAGAAAAATAAATATTTTAGTAATCCCACAGGGTCATTCTCTAAATTGTATTTTTTTTTTACTTTACGTATTTGCAATGACTCAAACTGTGACCCAAAGCAAACTCCAAATTAATGTTCTGTTTTATAACTCTTACAGTGCAGTAAAATCTGAAACATGGAGAATTATTTTGAAACTAAAAAAACTAAACTCATCTTTATTGTTACCGTATGTATTGCACCAATAAGGTGAGAGTCAAGTTATGTCGTTAAGTTTAAACTTTTCACTTACCACAGTGACGAAACAGAGCTGATCAAGTCTTCACGCATACATTAAGTTGTTTCACCCTGTCAGATGAAAATCCCATTCAGCAGCCAGCGCTTTGATTGGATGGACAGACGGAGCTCATCACCCTTGTTGGTACCGACTTTATGATCTTGAAAGCATACGGTGGCTGGTCTCGGTTTACTGAGCGAGGCACTCTAACTAAATGAGCGAGGAAATGAAAAAGTTGACATCATTACTGAGATCCTGGGTGATTTGATGTTAACGTATTGTACTGGCACATATGTTCTGTAGATTTACATGCAGGGTTATGGAATGAGGTGTCAAACTTTGAACGCCATAATGGTGTGCTATGCATTTTTAATATGTTATCTGTATGATAGCGCTGAGAGCTACCATGATGTTTGGAGAACAACAGTGTAAAAGCCAGGAGGCTGAGCTGGAGGAGGCAGAGATGAAGGTGCTGAGCTTTTCATTGAGATTGAACATGATGGCTAAAAAATGAACGCATCAGAGAGACAGCTTACAGTAAGCAGTGAAGAAATGAAGCTATAGAGGCCAGGTTGAGATGGTTTGGACATCTGCTGAGGAGAGATAGTAGATTATACTGAGCAATAGATGTTGAAGATGGAGCTTCCCGTAACATGTGGATACGTACTCCCAGCAAATTGAATTGCGTAAACTGAACTTGGTCACTTATTTTGGACGATTACTGGCTAGCATCTGGATTAAAGGTGAAACATCAGATCCAGTTCACCTGATTCAATTTAGAGATCATAGAAGAGGCCCTTGGAGGTGGTGAAGACATAAATATGGTTTGTGCTACAGTAGTCGAGGCAGATGACAGGGTGACATGGAAGCAGATGATCTGCTGTGGTGACACCTGAAGCGGTTTCCTTTAAATCCCATCAACACCAATACTTACACTTTATACAGCTGTTTTCCTCCCCAGCATGAAAACGAATTATCTTTCCAAAGTCCTCACTTGTTGATGTTTAGTGTCTTTCTTTGAGATATTCAGAATCAATATTGGCATATTGCAATGAAACTCGTGATCAACTGCTTAAATCGTACACGCTCCGTTACCCTCGTCACTCACTGGATGTGTCAAATCCAACCTGCTGCTTACTTTGTCCTCTGAAGAGGGATTTTATTTGTCTCAAGTGGAAACTTCTTCTCTGTCAAAAATCATCTGTGATGAATCAGTGTTTCCGGACGAGCCGTCTTTTCTATGATTTATACTATATCTTCAAAGCATGGAGTGTTAGGGTTACTGATTGAGTAGCTCTTCCAGCTCCGTCTCGATGAAATGAAGCCGAATGAACAAAGTGTTGTTCGTGAAAATACAAACAGTGAAATGACAAAACATTCATCAGCAAACCAAACAGCTATGGAAATCTGTTAAAATGCTCTGAGAGCCGTTCATGTTTTTTAATGGAAACTCAAATCTCACAGTAATCCACAACTATATTAAGGCCTTTCAGATAGTACGAGACTCGGTTCACGTGGTGGACTTTGTGTAAAGTAAAGAAGAAACACTGCTCATTGGTTGTTCTGGACCAAAAGCAGAAGTCCCACCAGTGGTGGCAAGGTTAATTAGCTTATGTCTAATGGGTAGCCACAAACAGCACCTTTCTCAACAATTCTTCCACACTTCTCTACCCACAATATATTTTCAACTTTTTTTCTTTCTGCATCTGCTTCTTCTGATTCAGTTGGCTTTACACAAAATGCACTGTGCTCTATGTCACACCCTCTGGCCCCGCCCTCTGGAAAGTCCACTCCAACCGACGTTTTCAAGGGGACAAGAGACCGCTTGTAAGATCTGGTTGAGAGTTCAGGGGAACATTCAAAGATGTCCAAAAGAAACAGTGTTTCCCTGAAAGTCCAGAAGAAAACCAGATCAAACAGGGAAATGTGAGCATGTCCTTGTCACCGTAAAAAAAAAAGAAGGATATAGACTCTTTTCATTAAATGCCTTTTTATACTCTCCATACAGCCAAGAACCTGGGATAAAGCTATATTTCTTTAGTCATAGGTCACTAAGGTAAATAACATGTCACTCAAGATTGTTTTTCCCTTTTAACATACATTACATGAAGAAAAGTATTTGAAGAGAAGTTTATCTAACTTCCCACTGTGTTTGCACGATAATGTTTCCAAGTGAAAACAGAAGTTTTGTCGCGTTTTGGATGTCTGTTTAAACGACAATGGAAAAACGACTACTACATCATCATCTGGATCACATGTGAGGACACATTTCACTTTTCTTACTAGTAAGAGATACACTGCGATGTAAATATACACTTACAGCTGCAAGTACCATGAAAGAAACTGGATCCATTGGATCATCATCAAGTCCTGTATTTTACTTTTTTAATACTAAGCAAGTAAATGAATGTTAGCTATGATGCTAGCTTCTGCTTTGGACATAAAAAAGGAAGATAAAGTCACCCCTTAATGGTTCAAATGTCATTGGCGCTACCTGCGGGTCTGTAAGAGCTTTTATTAATCCACAATCCTTTCTCATATATTAACCTTTCCCGCTTCTGCCTTCCGACATTTGTCACCAGGGACACGGAAGGGGGGCGGGGGCGCTATCTCACCATGCTAGCCTCAGGGCTTAAACCCTCAGCAGTAGGGAGGCAAAACATCATTATTAACCACATGGCCTGGCTTTTGAAGGGCTGTAGCATTTATTTCCAAGTAATTGCACCTAAAAGTGAACGTCTGCTGTCACTTTGCATCTCGCATGCTGGTGAAATATCATGCTGACTATCACATTCACACAGGTTAATGAAATGTGCAACGCTTTGTCACAAGAACCACGCTCCTTTTTCATTTTTAGATCCGTAGCACTCACCTCAATCTTAACTTTTGGTTGTATTTTTTTGGCCTAAAGTATCTGATTGGGAAAATTTTTATTTTTTATTTTTTTCAATGTTTTTTTTTTGTTTTGTTTTGTTTCTATAGCCCAGGATTGTCTCTGTTTTAGTGTACTGACATAAATCACGGGCGTCACACACATTTTAGTTCAGGGGCCACGTATGGCACAACTTCTTCTTATGTGAGCACGACTGGTAAAATAGTACCATCACAACTAAAGTTTAAAAAAAGAAGAAAAAAAAAGTTTGTCAGAGTATACATGAAGAAAATTTCTATATTTTCACAGAACCAAACATTTACTGCCAAAATGTACTACAATCTCACCATATTTGTTGATGCAAAATACAATGAAATGTAAAAAAAAAAACATATTTTGTAGCTTTTGCTTTATGTATTTTTTTGCAAACTCATGTGGCTTTGAGACAAATGTTAGTTTGCTAGCCTTCATAGCAGAATCACCAGTAACTCAGCTCTGGTATCAGTGTTGTGTTGCTTCCACTAATATTTAGAAATATGTTTAAAGAAATCAATCTTTTCTTCCTGAATTGGAGCCTCTTGTTGGCCTAATGTGGTCTACAGGCCTTATGCTCCTGACCTCTGGTCGAAAGCATCTAAATGGGACAACGAGGCTTTTTTTTATGATTTCTTCACTAAAATAGTTGAAAAAGCAGCTGGTTTTGTTTTTATTAAAACTTTCGATGGCCTGACATCACCTCTTATTCAGTTTACTGGCATCACATAATAGATAAGAACAACAAACAAACAATGCAATTTAAAATAATTAGTATGTATTAAAATAATCAATTTAATTTTGTTATCTTAAAAATAAACGGCCTTTTTCTGAAGTATTTTGGCTTCAATACAACTTGCCGATATTCTTTAAATGCAAATGCACTTTATAGCATTTCTATTTAGCAAAACATTATGTGCTGAGCAAAACACCTCATTACCTCCACATTTCTATCCCCGCTAATTGTGAGAACCGTGTCTCTTCATTTTGTTGTTCATCAAACAAGTTTTGTTAGCATGCAGCTTCGTTGGGCAGCGAGCCAGCTGTGGAGTTTTATCTCGTTTTCCACTGTGTTACATTTTCTCTTGTAAAGAGGCAAAGGTGAAGCTACTCGTCAATACCAGCACTGCCAGCTTTTTACTCTTAATTTATCCACTAGTAGTTGAACAAGCCTCCAAAATGGCTAATTGTTTTGTGCTCCACCGCACATCGATTTCTATTTAGTGTGAAATCATCACTAATATTTTGGAGTTTTATTTCTGGGATTTCATTACAGCCATAAGCAGCTTAAGTCTAAAGTCGCTTGCTACACGTGTGGTCTTGTCTGCAGGATGTACACAACACAATTGTTCCTGCCCGGATAGTTGCTCAGTGTTGCGTTAAATACGAGGTGCCTCTCAGTGTTATGGTTTAGTCGACAGCAAAATTGATTTACTTCCCATTAAGCCCAGTGTGAGTGCCAACAGCAAGGTTTAACAATTAATCCAAATGTAGAAGGATGAGGGGAAAGCGGCCCGGTTATTCGTCTTCATCATGTATACATGTTATTTGTCAAGGTGAACTTTTGACTCATTGGCATGTCTGACCTCATACAGTGTGAACATAATCATACAAAGAGGTCTTTAAATAACCACCCCTGATGACAAACAGAAGGTCCGTCATGTTAAGATTTTGCAGAGATTTTCCTCCACGTTCAATTCGATTCAGTTTTTAATTTATTCGTTTCAAGGTGCTTTTGCAGAGAAAAAAAACAACAATTCCACACGAGCAAGCAGAGGAGACGGTGCAAAGGCAAAGCTTCCCTTTTAACAAGAAGAAACCTGCAGAACCAGACTCCTAGTGGGAGACTCTGCTGTTCCGCTTGTGGTTCGAAGGAGAGAAACAGTAGGTCTCCCACCGATAGCGGCTTCACTAGAAGACGATCCAGTGTGTCCTCAACCAGCCCTAACTGTATGCCTAGCCTGAACAATAGAGACTGTTTCAGCCTCCCTAACTGAAACTGGAATCTGCTTCCACATGAGAGGAGTCTGACAGCTGAAAGCTCCGCCTCCAATTCTACTTGTAGAAAACCTCGGAACCTCCAGCAAGCAGCACTAAGAACCACGTGTTCTTCTGGGGTAATATGTGACCAACAGCTCTTTAAGATATGATAGAGCCTGGTTAATACGGGTTTTAGAGGTTAAAAGAAGGATTTTAAATTATATTCTAGATTTAACAGGAAGCCGATGAACAGTAGCTAATACTGAAGTGATGAGATCTCTCCTGCTGGTTCCTGTCATGACTCGGTGCAGCATTTTGAATCAACTGAAGACGTCTTAAGCTGTCATTTGGACACCCTGATGATAGGGAATTATAATAATGTACTCTGGAAGTAACAACTGCTCGGATTAATTTTTCAGCGTCACTCTGCGTAAACGTGTTTCTGAATTTAGAGAGATCACGCAGGTGAAAAAAAAAAAAGGCAGTCATGTAAATTTTTGTTCTCCAACGTGGATCTGTGCTACACAAAGCAGTCAATAGTCTACATGTATGTTTGGCGTGTGCATACCTGTAAGTGTGTATTTCTTGTCAGAAGCTAAAGTTATTTTATCAGGGTTACATTCTGGTCAGTTTTGTGTCTCCTTGGCGACACAGCCTTCATAACATTAAGGAGCGCTACATTCGGACTCAGTAATTACAAACATCGGTAAACATCTGTCGATCGATCCCCGGAGGTCCTGGAGCACCGCCATAAATGTCTGGTCCTCTCCATGGCACGAGTCCAGGCAGCGGTTTTGGAGAACCGGCTGCTCCCCTTGCAGCTGATACCCCTTCTCCACGCCACAGATGCGATCCAAGGAAATGGCGTATGCCGACATGCTTGGCTCCGGTGTCATGGCAGGAGTTACCCGAGTGTAGCTGAAGACTGCAGAAAACCGCCTCAGGGACTCCAGCTCTGGATTTACTCCATTAGCTGGATGGCTGTCAATGGCTCTCCTGAACTGACTACCTTTGTAAGATCTTGTTTGTGCTTTCATCGAGGCAACTGGTTGGCCGACTCAACCGCTCCAGGCGGTGATGGATTACACGTTACCCGCAGCTACACGGGAGCTAAAAAGACTTGTCTGAGCAAAACATGAGAAAGTGAATCGGATGAAAGAAGCACAAGATCAAACTTCATACACACATATTGTTGAAGTCGATCATGTTTTGGTTGATGAAAAGCTGTGCTTAAAACCAAACATAAAGTATTTTTCCAAAAATTTCTATGATCATAGGAATTATAAATAAAAGTTTCTAACACCCCACAAGAACATCACAGATAGTTTTCCGAAGTTTTGGCTTCTGTCGTTTCAGGCAAGTATATTTTTGCAGCGTACCTTTGACATGTTTCCACGGTGAGCTTCTGTCTTCATCAGAAACGTCATCTGTGACCGGCTGGTCACGCCTCAGTAACACCAGCTGATAAAGAGAGTACAACACCACCAGATGTTGTTTCTGATGAAGATGTGAAAACACTGCTGAAATGTTGAAAGGAAGCTGGAAAAAAAAACAAAAAAACCATTGCCTTTAAAGATGAAAGCAAAAATACTTATGAACAAACTAAAGGCATAATGAACTTAATGGAACTCGCGCCCAAACACCTTTCTGCTCCCCGATCCTTCTATACCTTTCTTTTTATGGTAAAGTATGGAGAGTTATTCACATCATACAACCTAGAGAGATCACACGAGCGCTGTTTTTCTTTTAGTTTTCTTTACTGTTATCAGTAAAACATTCTGCATCTTGAAAAGTGGAAAACTGCTCATATAATGCATAAAATGTGAAAATGTGCTCTACACTTAACAAGACCATGTATTAGGAGTAATAAGAATGTATTTGTAATATTTTTATATTTCCATTTGTATACAGTAT
>OMNM01044502.1:0-16989 GCA_900302745.1 Parablennius parvicornis
GAAGGTAATGTAATTTTTCAGAAAGCGGAAACATTTCCTTTAAATATACCATGTGATTATTGTTAAGGCAGGTCATTGTTTTGAGGCTGAAATACAAATATTAAATTGTAAAATAATTTTTAAATATCATCATTGTTTTATCTGGTCTTTTTCACCCCAGACCCGCATTTGCACCAACAGTTCGTTCCTCCCCAAGTGAATGCTTACACTTTACATATGTACGGCAAAACCACGTTAAGGCAGTAGTGGTGGCATGAGGTGTTTCTGAAAAGTGAATCAGTCATCTATATGTAAGTAACAGGAACTCTGAAGCATCTGTATTTGGGTTCTCATGGGATATTTATACCTGCTGTCATGCGAATGCTGAATACTGAAAGAGAGATCATGACTATTGTGTAGGAGGTGTGTTTCACTAATACGCACTCCAATTTCCCACCAATTAAATCAAGATGAAAAGTAAAACTTAAGAGCTTGTTTTAGGCAGGTTTCTGTCATCGAAAGGAAAATAATGACAAGAAGTGTCAGTTATGCATTTTTTTCTTACTTTGTCAATTTTAATATGTTTATTTCTGGTTTTAAAGCTGTAACAGTATAGGTGTATGTTTGCATGTGTTAACATTATGACGACGCTTTATGGATGAAAAAACTGAAATTAGATTTTTTTTTTTTAAGTATATTGTGCTCTAGGCTCTTTTCTGACCTTCACCTGCTAGAGAGGCGGAGAGGCAAATTGCATTAGAGAGTGACATGTCATTCATCTGGGCTGTACTTGGAGGATCATTTAGCTAATTTAATGATTAATAAGTTTAACACCTTTTAATAATTTCATTTGGTCCTGTGATTGAAATCCTGGGCTGAGCGCAATGGGAGGCAGATGAGGATGTCTGGGACTGAGACTGTCTGTCTGGGACTGAGCAGAAAGGCAGAGCGAGAGAGGTGTAGAGAGAAAGAAAAGAGAGAGAACCTCCCTGAGGACTACAGATCAGTCTATTACAACCATGACCTTTTCCCTTCACTGGCTATGCCATTAGAGAGGGAATCTGAAAGTAAAGCCTTGATTAACACAGTTATCCAACATGTTGAAAGAAAAATGGAAAAGAAAAAATATGTTCCTTCATTAGGAAAATGTTCTGCATTATTAATGTTAGAGAAGCCCAGCTAAGTGGACCTCAGAGCATTACAGATTCTTAGTTTAACCAGAGGTGATCACTGTAGAGACTCAAAGTCTATTCGCTACAACACGATTGTACAACAGTGTGACAAGGATTTACTGGAAACCTTCAGACTAATGAATTTGCAATGATTCAACCCTAATTCTCTAAGAAATTTAGTTCACTGCCATGATGTTCGTGACCTGTTTAACCATTTCCTGATCATGTCAAACGAACATTAAAATATATATATAGATAAAAAAAAGTAACAATCATTGTACTCATTTGTTATGGAATAAATAATGTAATGACAATTTTCCACGTTTCGGGTAAATATGCATATCCATATTTTTTTTAGCAGATTAGTTTTCGTTTGCACATATGCACTGTGGAAATTCAGTGTTAGCATGTCAGTTCTCACGATCTAGAAGCGCACAGTTAGGCAATCCTACACGCCACTGAAACCTACAACAATGTTTCAGGAGTGAAGCGTAGCCTAGGTTGTGGTGAGAGCAGTCACACCCGATCGTAGCACATGGACGATATGTCGTAGGAGGCACAGTTCAGCTTTGAGCCAACCCCACACATCTACATCAATTTGATGCAGAAGACAAGAAATCTACCTCAAGTGACACATGCCATTTGCTCCTGAAGCAGTTTCACCTCAAAAGTCATATCTTCACTCTTCTCACAGATTAGGCTGACAGCCGAATGGTGGCCACAGGCTGAACGGTTTCGCTGGAACTAGTGTGCCTGAGGGTTGCAACCACCCAATATGTCTGTTAGATCTTAGAAAAACAGCATCCTCATAGGGCAGCTATCAAAAGGCACCTTGCTCATATCATACAAAAGCATTCAGAGAAAAGCCTTCGATTTCCAACATGGCAAAGAATCATGTCCACCATGTCATTAAATTCAGATTGGATTTAAATGAGACTTTGCCCCTTCTCACCTTGTTGTCCACATCTCCTGATAAGTCCATTTACTGTGGTCCATGTCAACTAACTGAACAACGTCCTCAAGCCCACAGAGGGACAGTGTGACCTTGTATTTTTTCAGCGTGGAACGAAATGCTTCACCTTACCCCCATCTTATTACGCATGCCCTAGGTCACACAAGGTCACAACAGGTCCTCCCACGTTCCTCTGCACCTCTTTTGAGAAGTGGGCTCTGTGGTGTTTGTGCGAGTGAGGGGTTGGACATAGACAGACCTCCAGACAACCTTGGAGGGCCTTTTCCAATCTATACAGCCAGCAGGTGATGCTTATCTGTGCTATAGCTGGTAGGAGACGCTCTAATTGTGTGAAGCCCCATTATTGTCATGGCGGACAAAGAGAGTCTATTAAGTTCAAGCTATAAGATCCAAGTGAAGCAAACCAAAGACTGACATGTCCAAACCATGCCAGCTGGCAACAGCTCCACAGATATGTGTAAACTGTGCTGGGTCTCATAAACTGCTACATTCCTGTGCATACACTGTGAACTTACATATCAATGAAACAAGAAATGTCAGATTTTTAACTGTTTATACAAAAGACAAGCCAACATGCAAATTGATTTGGCAATGGTTTAAACAGGTGTCTAAAATTCAGAGACTTCAGAGACAGCTGTTGCTACTAAAGACAATCTGAGATAATCTTCTGACAGTGTCAGAAATTTAAAGATGGCTGTGACTCCACATTCCAGAGACGACTGTTGCCATGACCATTGGTTACCTTCCACCCAATAGAAATGTGATACAAAAGGATGACCACTACAAAAGAATGGCAGCAAAAAACAAACATCTTTCCAGAATTCCATGCAGTTAAAACACCAATTATGATAGATTTCAAAGTAGGGGGAAATTGCGTAGTAGTAAACGCATATGTAAGATGCACTTTCATTTGTTTGATTTGGAATCACCAATCAAGTATGCACATGGATGATTGACGTATAGCATATACAAATACAAAAGTACCTTATTGCTTCCATCAGAGATTCATAAAAAGGTTCATATTGCACAGAGAAGTTTGATACCATAAACAAGTTAACAGGTCTAACATCGCGTAAGATATAATGTAATGGATTGATATAATCCCACAGTCAGTAGCAGTCAGCATAATAATGTATCCCTATATTGATCTTTTCCAAACAAAGCACCAACCTTGTGATACATTTTGTTGGATCAAACCACCGAACCATCTTTCCCCTCATTTTTAACTTTTTTTTTTCAACACCCCACAGAATTCCTGGCATGTAAAGGTAGCCTGGTCTTCAAAACAAACTGGTGTGACTGAAACATGCAGTGGTCTGTAAGGAGACGTGCTGAGAGGAAATGGCTACGATCTCTGTGGTGATTTTGGTTCAATTCCGACACGCTTCGTGTGTGTGCTTAAAAACATCAGTGAAACTCAAACCTGCTCAGAAACTACTGAGAGAAATAAACACAGCACCCACTCCAAATAAATGTCTGTTTGGAATGAATTGTTCGACCAGTGTTTTGGATTTGGTTATTACTGAGAGAAAGAAATGAATATATTTTGTAAATGAAGTTTTTTGTAGGAGTGGGAATTCACTTTGAGGGTGGTGCAGATCAAAGGTGGTGCACTGCCTTTTTGGTAGGGCAGACTACCAACAGCTACATTACTCTGGCACGGGGGCACCTGGAGAACACTGAGGCTTGTGTTTTAAAGTTAGAAGTCTGCAGCTGTTCTTTCAACAACTTAGGTCTTTTCTTTCCTGAGACCTGGGCAAAGGCTAAAAGGTACTGTGAGAAATTATACAAATACAAGGGCAAACACTACACACGTTTACATACACATACAAATACACACTCTTAGATTTGTTTTAATTAAAATTTAGTGAGGGTGATAATGCTCATTTTCAGCTGAGTTCTTTTTAAGTAAGTCCAAGAAGGTTAATAGGTATTTTACTTAGCAATTACTATTCTATCAGCATCTTTTCCTCATCTTATTGGTGTTTATTGGCGATGTACTTAACTTGGTGTGGCTGCCCTGGGTGTTTTCTACGTCTTCATTTCTGTTTTAATTGCCTGCTTCCACCTGTGGAGAGAGGAGTTGAGAGGTTTTCCCCTCTCGCTGACAAACACAGCGAGCTTTGAGATGTCAGCCGCTCTCTTTAACGGGCCAATGACAGTTTCCTCCTGTCACAACTCTGACTTCCTGTATGAACATAACCTCATTAAAACTGCCACCCTGGTCTGTGGGCGGGCCTATTGGCCCTCCCCTCCAATTAAGAGCAGTGAGGGCTGCTGCACTGACAACTCCCACTTTGAGTTAAAATTCTGGCGCTCTAGGGGCTAACGCCATGTGTCAAAACATAATTATGATCTCAGCCATACCTCTGTCCAAAAGAGAGGGAATGAGAAAGAAGAAGGAAAAGAGAGAGAGTGAGAGCGAGAGAGAGAGAGAGAGAGAGACTTGAGGTCAGTGAATGGAAGCAGTGGTGGGAATAATGAACAGAAAGGGATAATGAGTATATTTGACCGTAGTGTGTTATCACCCCCTCCCCCACACATACGATATATATGCCTTCAAAATAAAGTGTAATATGCATTCCATACATATCTGTTGGACAAGGACGTGCTTACGGCATGTCCACTGATGCGATTTCTTCACAGCAGCGAGGTTAAGCAAGGTTAAGTTCAGCAGTTGGAGTCACAGCCTGCACTTGTTAGGGATGTCTAAAAATGATGGAGGTTGGTACCACTTCTTCACCCCATTATCTTTTTGCATTCACAGTTCAACACACACAAGCTCAAACATTTACAGGCACCCGCCCGGGTGCCATCTCTACAATTGACCCACTCTCTCTGAACTCTTATCCCAGCATGTGAGACATGTTTAGCATGCCAGCTGATGCAAGTTAGTGGTATTTTATCCCAGAGGATGGTGCACAATGATGAAGAGGGCAAAGAGAGGGGAGGGGGATTGCAAGAGGGAGGTCACAGAAGACTGACACCAAAGGCCACCCCCTGTCTGTAGCACACAGCGATGCAGCGAGGCCTCAGTGACCCAGTAACAGGACACTGCAGGGGCCAACACACTCCAAGCTGTGCTGACTGTCACAGCTGCCAGTCAGCTACGTTTGATCACCAACAAATTATGATACCTATGTGCACCGCCATGCCAACCACACACTGATAAAGACTCTTTAATTAAATGCACATTTCAGCAAATTAACAACGCAATTATGGTGAGTGGTAATTTGCCGTGTGCTGACATCCTTCCAGCTTCAGGTACACAAGAGAATTTCTCCTCATCCATTGCCATTCAAAAATCCCTCCCCCAGTTTTTGTCCTTTCTCCTGCTTGTCCTGGATGATGGAAATGAGGTGGGGCTGAAGACAGGAACAGACAGGTGTTCAGGTGTGTGTGATGTTTGACATGCTCACACAGCATGCGTTCATCACAGGAAGGAGCTGTGGTTGACAGCCACGACTCCCTGACCATGATTACATTATCTCTCAGTGTGCCGCTGAAGGTCAGGGGAGAGCCCCAGCTACAGAGCAGAAAACCAAACACTTGTGAGACACACATAATGAAAGAGAGTGAAAAACTTCAAGCACTTGTATTGTTTTTTTATCATTGTTATATTTTTCTGAATGATAATCTGTGGATATATGAAGGAGGACACTGTAGAACACAAACTGAATTTGTGTTCTACGTGTTGACAATGTTGACTTTGTTTAATGAAACCATCCCAGAAACATGTTGACACAGCTAAGTCTTTTAGGATCATCCGATTAACCTAAATTGGTTAGCTATTTTTGACACGCGTTCCTAAATAAACAGTTTGAGTGAATATGTTCTGTATATGCAGTGCTTGAAGGTTAACCCTCTCGCCTCACAGTGAAGATGGTTAGATGGATGTTTGAAGAGCAACTCCCACAACTCAGTGTTCATTAGATTAATTGGTGCCTTATTTGATACAAGTGACTCAACAATACATTGTTGAAAATATGTTTGAGAATATTACAAATAATAATGTCTCAACTTTAACTTACAACACATGATTGAGTAAGGAAAAACAGACACACAACACTACTAAAAAAAAAAAAAAGTCAAAGTCATCTTGTGAGAAGCACACCAGAGAAAGCAGAAGCTCACAGCATGGCCTAAGCAAACAAAGGTGGCTGAGATTAGGAAAACCATCCTTAAATATTACCAAATTGGCAGTTCAGCTTTGGCATGGAGTGAAAAATGGTCAGGATAAATGCTGAATTGAAAAGAGGAAAAAAAACAGATCATTTAAGGTCAGCTGCAGAGACAGGAAAAAAAAAAAAAGACAATCCAAGAGTTCAACGACATAGTAAAATGCCACTCAAGAGAAATTTCAATTGCATAATACAGCAGCCTCTTCATCTCCCGGGTATTAACACAGCCTAAGTTGGCTGGGAACATAGACTACTCAGATTAAATATGAAATATTTGTCTGGGACCCATGAATTATACAAAGCTTGGCACAATGATACAATTATTTACTCATTTGGGTTGTTTCTCTTTTTTTTCATCCTATTACACACTGTTCTTTATTGAATATCAACAAACCAAGCAGAGCAAAATAATAAACATTAGCTGAATAGAGATGTCAGTTACAGTGGCTACAGAGCCATTATGTGGCATTTCCCCCTGGGGTGGCAGTGTGACTGGAGAGGGGGGACAAAGGGATAAATGGGCTCAGTGTTTGTAATGGAGAGGAGTGTGGCTGCTGGCCAGGGATTTGAGTTAGCAGGCCTTGTCCTGGAGAGGAACACTTCACACTCTGCCAAATGGGGCTGCCCGTGCAGGGAATGGCATGGAGAGACCTCTCTTTTCTCTAACTCCACATCGTGTGTGTGTGTGTGTGTGTGTGTGTGTGTGTGTGTGTGTGTGTGTCTACACTTGCATGTTTAAGGGAGAGAGTGATTAAGGAGAGTCCTCTGGAGCACGCTACTCAGTCCCCCTCTCTTATGTAGGCCGACAAAGAAAGCACTGCTCTAGCCTGTTCACAGCATTACCTGCTTGAGCTGTAGGGTGGCCACGGCAAACTTGTGCTGAAATGCCATATAGTGGGTGTCACTACATCTCTGTTGAGAAGGTCTTCATTGGGCTTTAAACAATCAATTTTAACCATTTGTTTTCCCAAACAGGCAGGATGGTTGGATTCTTTACCTTCACACCCACACACCCACACACACACACTTTAATTGCTGTAAGTGAGTGAGTGTTTGGAGCGGGTGGACAGGTCTGGCTGAGTGGACGGTTTCACGCGTTCATGCACTGCTGCTCCAGCAGCATAATGAGGTGTGACGCATCAGACTAAGTGGCTAATGGGGTGTGAAGTCATTAGAACACTGCCTGTATCCCTCCAGCCCTCCCTGTCTCTAACGCCATCTCTCTATGTAACTCTATCTCATCTGGTTTTGCTTTCACAACCCTCCCCTTCAATCTATTTGGTCCTGTCATGAAATTTAAAATGCTATTCCTCTCCCACTGCCATCATATTTTTTTCTCTTCCATCTTTAAGACATCAACTCCCAGAATTCTCTTGTTTTAGAAAATCGTCACTCTCCTCCAACCCGCTGATCTATGATACACAGCATGAGAAAAATCAACAACTTTCTTAGAATTTTGAATGAAGAATCAACAACATATCAAATGTGTTCCAAACACACAGCTCACGCGAGAACATCACGGCTTATACTGTATGAGCAAATGGTGGAACACGTTAAAGAAAGCCGAACAGGAGTTTACCATCTGTTCAGTGGGATCAGACGAGCTTGTAAACAGCTGTTAGAATAGAGAACAGACTGAAAAATGTAAAAATAAATATCTCTGTCCTGCTGTCAGTTTTGCATAGTTTGGCTCCTTCACTAATCCTCGAGTCACTCATCCCATGTTGAGAGTGCAGACAGAGTCATCATATATGTGACCTTTGACCTATCACATCAAACAAAGATCTTTGGAAACTTCCTGAAACATAGATCTGTTTGTCAACACAACGAGCTTTTATTTTGAATTAATATCTGAGCAGCAAAAACAATAAAATCAATAATTAGTGCTGTCAGTCGATTAAAATAATTAAACTAATTAATTGCACAATTTCTGTATTTAATTGTAACTGTAATTAATGGCATTGTTTTTCTACTGAATACTGAAGCTTGGAAAGGATATTTATTCAATGAAAACCGCAGAATTAATGTGGACCCAACACACAGAGACTATACTGGATTTCAAAGACTATTTTTATAATGTCCTTTTAGCTTTGTATGATTGCTGTTTCTCTCCAAGATTAGCAAAACAATATAAACAATTATTTAATCAATAAACATCTAACATGAGTCTGGGTTTTGTGAGAGTGCAGGTCCACCACTTTGAGAACTTTAAATATTTCTAGAAACAAAGTTGTAAATTTATTACATAAACAGATTTGCCCCTACATTTTGACAAACACATAAATTAGAGGACATTAAAGATACATAAGTGCTATTTCACAATGAAGCCTTAAAATAACTAAAAACAATGTCTTAACTAATACAAAAAAAACATTCACAGCACATCTAAAAAGGTTATAAACCAAAGTGCCAATATGATATCTCATAAAGGTTTTCTCAGGTGTTTAAGGTAAAATGAAGAGATAAAAGCATATTGAGCACATAGACTTTCAGCCTAAATAATTTGGGCAATGGCTATTAAAAAAAGGACATGGTTTTTGTTATTCATCCAAAAAAAACCCAAAATAACAACTAGCTGACCAATGAAGAAAGGGACACATGACGTCCACTGAAAGTGACATCTGTGATGAGAAAAAAAAAAAAAAAGAAAGAAATTAACCCCAACACAATGATGGAGCACAAGTGTGCAGCTCAAAGCACTAAAACAACCAAATATATTCACAATAACACATTATAGTAATTGAACTATGTGTACTTCTTTTCCTTCGACAAGAGTTACAGTACTATCATTTGTGTACTTGTGTCTCTCAATCAGTGCTGTGAATATAATCAGGAGGGTTTGCAGTCTGCTATGCAAGTGTGTGCCGTAGATTTGTAACTAAATAAGTCAGCCTGTTCGGCTTCCTGTGTCTCTGTGAAGGGTGCCTGTGTGCGAGAGAGCACACACCTGCAGCTGTGGCACCAACCCGCCGTGTAACTTCATTAACCTTTTTAACAAAGCCGCGCATGTCGAGATCCTCCCAACAGATTATCAGCAGCGAGTCCTCCCACACGTCTACTGAAAGATACAGCAGCGCTGTGTAAGTTGAAGGAAATAGCGCACGGTATTTTTTTTTTTTTGCTTTTACATTAACTTCGATACACCCTATGGTGATAACCTTCACTACTTGAGTGTTTTCTTCTTAGTGTAGTCAACAAAAAGAAGTAGTCAGAAACACAGACAGTAAACAAGCGTAAAAGACAAAATTGATAAAAAGGCTGAACCCATAACTGTGCTTTTTGTGGAGAGGATTTGTTCCTCATAAAGATATGAAACCCTGGCTGTAAATGACTAGGGCACTAACTATGAACTTGCTTGAAGCTGAATCATGAATATGAGGAAAAAACTACCAATAAAAATAAGTGGTCGCACACGACATATCTCACTTCATTTTTGGTCGTTAAATTTTGCAACAGCCCCATCCCAAAAGCAAGCACTTTCTTGAAGAATGTGCATCCTTTCATTACTGGAAAAAGTATATGTAACATCACAGAAAGCTGCTCCCTGGCTGCTTTGACTTTCGGGAGTAGTCATTTAGTGTCTGCAGCAAGAGGACAGAGAAATCTTGAAATGCAGTGAAACATCATATTCCCTCGACAAAGGCAGACACCATCCCCAGGCACTGATCCAGGTTAACTTTCACATTCTATCATATAACAGTGAGGTCAGGAGCTGTGATAGGAGAATCTGATTCCACACTGGCCCATAGTGATAGCCCTTCCCAGGGAGCATGTCTCCTCCCACCAGGGATAAGGAGATAACACTGACATTGCCAGGTAAAGAGAGCTCATGGACTGGAGCAATCAACAGTTTAAAGCTGCAGACTTCTACAAACTCCCATCAGACCTCATCAGCATCCCGGGTTCTTCGCAGCCAGATAACAGTAGTTTGCACAGGCTAGATGAGGCTATGCATTTCACAGTACAGCATGTCTGTATTTCAACTGCCTGAGTCACTGTAACTTTTCCAGCATTGATTAATTTCAGTTTACTCTTCATGTAGAAATTCAGTCATGATTTCACAAAAAATATTAAGTCTTTACGTTGACATAAAGATTTTCCAAATGAATCTGTGCTAACAATCCTCTTGACAAGGATAATTACCACAGCTTCTCCAGCATGTACAGGCAAACCATTTTTTTTTATTTCAAAAGTGTGGTGAACAGAGAGTTATAGTTCAATCTCACTGTTACAGTTGGAAAAATGTAATTTCCTGGTTGCACCAAAAACCTTTACTAAACAAAATTAGCAAAGGGGTTTAGAAAATATATAAGTAACCACAACAGTTCACAATTTTGTCATGCGAATATGTCAATTTAATTTTTTTTAAAGACATACAGCTTTTTATTTAGAATCTCTCCAATCACTGATTGGCACCACAAATCTGTTACTTTCATTCATGTCCAAGGCTACTTAGCTTTCATGCAGCAACCTGAAAACAGTAAGGAACTAGAGCACTGTCATGTAGATGGCAATTATAAAATGTGGTGTAAAACTGTAGCAGTGTCATCTCACGAAAGTTGCATGCTAGAGTGTTTGCACATTCGAGGTAAAACAAAAATTTCAAAAAAAGGAGAAGGAAAATTATATCAGAACAGAATGTCATATAATCACTGCTCTGGAGTATTACATAACCTAATGTATATCATTAATTTGAACATTAACCAGCGCAGAATAAAGGCTGTAACTGCTAGCAATGTTAGCATTGCGCTGCCCAATTTGATATAGTTTACAGGGAAGACGCTGTAATCCTGCCCCATCTGTCATGACAACACAGCTCATCATAACAATGACCTTGCAAGATATGCTTTAAATTAACTTTGTTAAAAATGAAGGGTTCAGGATGTTAATAAAATCTGCTAAAGCACAGTGTCTGCCAAGGAAAACATAGCCAACGACTCAGGCACAGTCTGAAACCATTTTCAGTATAATTTATACAAATTAGAGAGTGAAGGAGCCTTAGGAACATCAGTATACTCTTCCTTAAGGTTACAGACCCTGTAGACTTATGGTCAAGAAATTTGACTATTGCAGGACATCCATGCATCAATGATGTCACAGCCAAAAAAAAAAAAAGGTCTCAATTTTACTCGAATGAAGTTAAGCAAGTGCCTTCACCCTTATATGTGATGTTCAGGTGAAATTTGACTCAAGTCTTAGTTTGTGTGACAGTTTGTGTGACATTTCTTGTAATATTTTATCTAAAAAGTGAGATTTCAATGTGATTCCATGTGAAAATAGTCACTAGTTATGAGTTGTAGCAGCTCAGTCAGATACTAGCTTTAACTGCTAGAGTAAAAGTAAAAACATATATTAACACATTTATCCATGGTCACGAGCACTCCCACTATATCAGATCAACAATGAAAATCAAATGCTCTTTTAATGCTCTGAATTGACTGTTTACTAAAGCTATGGATGCGCCAGGCCATCTTGTTCAGACGGAAATACAGTTTTTTGAATATATTTTGAGGTTTTTGTCTCTACACATTACTCTTGCTCAGCAATTATATCAAGCATGTATTTTCCAGTACGCAGCTGTGGTATTCCTATGAGCCAGCCAAGTTGGGGTACATATTAGTCTAAAAAGGATTCACTTACATAAGCATAAAACTGCATTTCCCCACAAAATAAACAAAACCAATTGCATTTCCAGTCGAGTGCACGACCTACTACCAAGGGTACTAAACATGTGTCTTTTAGCGATACACCACATCACAATAAAAAACCTTGACCATAATTTGTATGTCCTTACACACATAAATCCATTTTTGCGCACTGACACAGGAACTACATTCATTAAAATATAAAAGCATTACGCTGTTCACTTTGTAACGGTTTAATACGATGATGTGTGTCAAACATGGGACTCGTGCCTGAATGTGTGTCTATGCGAATATGTCTTATTATAGTGTGACGGCAGCTGTTGTGTCACCAAGTGGCAAAAAAAAAGTACAGATTCCACTTTTCTGAAATCATCTTTTCTTTTTTTTTTAAATACACGATGATTATACAATCAACTTCTTACACTATGAAACAATGCAAATAAATGATTTTGAGTGGTGGGAGGGACAAATTATTTTGTGGCTAAAACAAGATCAATGAGGTTAGGGCAGGGGTTGGCAACGTACGGCTTCGGAGTCGCATGCGGCTCTTTGGTCCCTCTGTTGCGGCTCCTTGAGCATCGGTCCCAGTGAAGTATGTGGCAGGACGGTACAGTAAGGAGAAGCGCACCCAGACCCAACTGTGTTGCACGGTCTCACCACAGAGTGTGGTAAAATGTAGGCAGAATTGTGAACGAAAGATCGCAGGAATGTAACGTCAAAACGCAACAATAATGGTTGCAAAGAAGTTTTGTTCTTCCCACTCCCTTTCAGGCCAAAATTGGAGCTTTCTTTCTATGTTACATTTAATTTATGTTATGACATGTCACTAACCATGTGACGACTTTGTCTCCCTTGTGCTCCACTGTAAAATACTTTTGCCTGAAATAAAAAAATAGATAAAATAAATAAAATAAAAATGAGGCAGAAGCAGCCCCTGCAGCCGCAGTTCTGTGGCCATCCGAAGCCGTGACCTTTCCCCACTCGCCATTCAAAGCGATCAGAAAACTTTCCAAACAGCAGCGTCCATATCCCGCTCGGTCTCCTCCTCACGTGCTGCTGAGAGGAGCATCTTAGCCTCGCCGGAACACCACGGTGCTGTGGAGCACTCATATTTCAATAAACTGAGTTAACAAAATTACCAGCGAGCACAAAGCGGCGTATGTTAACAATAACGGGAGGGCTTACGGCAGATAAGGTATTCTAATATTGCGGGCTGGCTGAGAGTGACGATCATCACTACCAATCAGCAGACGTGTGGAGGAACGATGCTTCATGCTCACTGCCCAAGAGAGAAACAATTATTTTACTTAATGTTAAATATCCAAGATGTACACAACAGGTGAATGACATTGAAGCCACACTACTCACACTCATGGTTCTAACAACCCTGGTATCTTGCATATATGCACAGATTTGATAGCGGATGGGGGGGATTGGGGATCCCTGTGTATTCTGTTCAGCGAGATATGGGACTAAATGGCTCTTTAAGTATTGAAGGCTGCCAATCCCTGGGTGAAAGAAATGTTTTATAACTTCTTAGTAATACATATTTTTCTGCTAATCCTAATTTTATCGATGCCAGATGAACAGATCAATTATTGTAGATACTACAATGAAACAACTCAAAAAAGCACAGGGGGGAAAAAAAAAAAAAAAAGGCATCCAGAATTATATTTGAGTGGTCTCATGTACACACAAAAAAAAGATGAGAAGTGAAAAAATGCTGCAGGGTGAGTATTTTTGATTGTGAGTCAATTGCTAATAGAGTCTTGCGAGTCTGCATCTTCTAACAACAACGTAATGATTTTTTTTGTGTTAACGACAGTGATGTCCACACTGTTTTTGAATAAATAAAACATAGTAATTTATAGATTTATAGCATAGAGAAAACAAATAGCTAGTTCTTTATTCAACTAATTTCACACAATTATAAATTGATATGGTACGAGAGTTTTGGCTTAGTATTACAAAACCCTTCCCAATAGTTATACATCAACCAAGCCTGGGCACCGCAAATGGAGCACATTTAATTTCCAGGGCTCTCCAGAGAGATCCATGTGTAATGAGATCGATACTCACATTTGATTATTTAGCTTTTAATATGAAAAGATTAGAGCTGCCCCCAAAAGGATTAAATGCTCATTTGAGGACCACTGGTGTGTGGCCATTACTCTTGTAGGGATTAAGTAAACTAATTAAGCAGAATTTGCATCTGCAGCTAATTGGGTGTATACATTTAGAGAAATGGGGAATTGCCGTGAGCAAGGTTTTGTCACTTGCCATTCAGACAAAGTCAGGTTAGTATCAAGTGATAAACCAGGTTAACCAGGGATTATGTCTAGAGGAAGTAAATATGAGAGGGAATCATTATAGAGCGGCTTTCGAGGCTGCTTACAAGGTATAAACAAGAAAATAGGGCTGCTGGGTCTGTTGGCTGGTGGACCCCCTCCTGTCTGAAGTGGTGGGTCATCTGTAAACAGCAACTGCTGTGGAGCAGGTGTGTGGCCATATGCACATGGCTGCAGTTGTGTGGCCTGGGACGGAGACAGGAAACCGGGGCCCCATTATACTGGTGTTACACCAGGTAAGCAGCAGTGCTCAACATGCAGCAGCACCAGGGGACAATTTGTTAATGGGCTAGTCGCACTTCCACCAAACTATTACATCAGCAATATAAAACCAACATGTCTTAAGTTTTGAGACAAAGCTTAACATTTATTGGACCAGACATTCACCCGTCATTCAACTCTCCATTCTGTTTCTTTAGCCACACATTGCTTCAGCTCTAACTACCAACATACAGCCATAATGGCAAATGACGCGCACTTGCAGTTCCATTAACCCAATGGTTCTTCCTTCTATTACATGTCCTTCTGTGATGTTCATGGTCATAACAGGTAGAGTGAAATACACTTCCAATGGCAGTCTTACTGTAGTCCATATGTCAGTAGAAGGTTCTATAGCCTCGCCATTGAAAAAGGGTCAATCTCTCAACCCTAATGGCTCTCTGGATCACGTGACATGCAAGTACTCTGAAACACTCGTTACAGTAGATGGGAGCAAGAAATGATTATCAAGAGGTCAATTTATGCAAAGGAGAGGCAGAATGACAGAGTGAGGGGTCACATCTCGTCCATATCTCTTGGCATTAAAGATTGACATGCAGAATCTGAGATGGCCTCCACGCTGCCTTGCTCCTCACCACACGCACGCACTTCCCCATTTAAATATCTGACAGACGATGAAAGTGCAGCCATTAAAATGTCCGCCAAGCGCTTCAGGAATGAAATGGGGGAGATAAAAGAATCCCCCTGGGTAATCAACGGGGCTATGAATTAGCCGTGAGTTTTAGATGGGGGGGTTAAAGGAATGGGTGCATGTTACTTCATTTGTCATTTGCTCCTTTTTGAAAACATCAACACTGAGAGAATGCAAAAAGAAAATATATGTTCTCCTACTAAAGATGAAAAAATTGGCACTTAAGGCAATGGAGAAACACTAAAGGGTAAATGTAGCTAAAACCCCATTTATTCTAAAATTGCTGACAGCATTCCCTTGGGTAATTTTGGAGTTTACCCATATCATCACAACTCTCATTCTTTCTGTCTATAATCACTTGCATGAGGTGTGAATATACTTGTCTACTCTGATGCTACTTAAAGTCAGTGTGAAGTTAGAGATTTGCCTGTCAGGGGCTGAATGGTGTAATTCTAAATTTGCCAGCAAAAAGGAAGCAAAGGGCTCATTAAACTTATTACTTATGTATGGTCAATTCAGGCAAGTGTCTTCTTTTAAACGCCATCTTCTCATTAGATCAAGAGATGGATTTATTTAGAGAAATGCCACTTTTTTTGTTTTTTTTTTTACGATGCCATGTCGATGAAAAGCTGTGGACTATCAGCTACACACCTGCTCCTACAATTCATTGCACTTTTTTAGTGATTTTAATCAAAGAAGACGGGCCTTCTAAAATTTCAGCAATTAACATTATCAGAAACACTTGCCCACCAATTACTGTAAGTTAAACAAAAACTTAATAAAGCTAAATTATTGATCCCAGAGGGGAAACTATTTGTTGATGCTATTTATAGTCAACATTAGCAATAAGAACAGTGAGGAGCACTCAAGGATTTATGGGCCTCGCTCAAATGATCTCAGACCAGAGATTAGTTTTTGGAAGACTAATCTCTTTTTAGTTTTTGGAAGACTAATCTCCGTCCCAGTCTCAGGTCTTTTGCAGACTCCATCAGGTTTTCTTCCAGAATGGTCCTGTATTTGGCTCCATCCATCTTTCCATCAATTTTAACCATCTTCCCTGTCCCTGCTGAAGAAAAGCAGGCCCAAACCATGATGCTGCCACCACCATGTTTGACAGTGGGGATGGTGTGTTCAGGGTGATGATCTGTGTTGCTTTTCTGCCAAACATAACATTTTGCATTGTTGCCAAAAAGTTTGAGTTTGGCTTCATCTGACCAGAGCACCTTCTTCCACATGTTTGGTGTGTCTCCCAGGTGGCTTGTGGCAAACTTTAAACGACACTTTTTATGGATATCTTTAAAAAATGGCTTTCTTCTTGCCACTCTTCCATAAGGGCCAGAGTTGTGCAGTATACGACTGATTGTTGTCCTATGGACAGAGTCTCCCATCTCAGCTGTACATTTCTGCAGTTCATCCAGAGTGATTATGGGCCTCTTGGCAGCATCTCTGATCAGTTTTCTCCTTGTATGAGCTGAAAGTTTAGAGGGACAGCCAGGTCTTTGTAGATTTGCAGTGGTCTGATACTCCTTCCATTTCAATATTATCGCTTGCACAGTGCTCCTTGGGATGTTTAAAGCTTGGGAAATATTTTTGTATCCAAATCCGGCTTTAAACTTCTCCACAACAGTATCTCGGACCTGCCTGGTGTGTTCCTTGTTCTTCATGATGCTCTCTGCGCTTTAAACTGACCTCTGAGACTATCACAGAGCAGGTGCATTTACACGGAGACTTGATTACACACAGGTGGATTCTATTTATCATCATTAGTCATTTAGGTCAAC
>OMNM01044506.1:0-19346 GCA_900302745.1 Parablennius parvicornis
AAAGTCATACTTTTTTCTTTTCTTTTTTTTAACATAATGGCTGAGTTGTATAAAATGTAGGCTGATATAGCGGAGCATCTTCTATTACAGTAACAAGCATGTAAATATCCATTCTAGACAGTTTTCCAGAAGCCGGTGACGCATTAAGACTTGGATTATACACAGGGTGCGATTTGAGTCAATATAAAATCCTTGTCCAGTTCTCCAGGTTAAAGGTGCCAGCTGCTCGTTTTTAACCACAACCAGCCCGAGACGCATTCAATCTCATCTTAAAGGGGACCTGAAGATTAAATTTGCACGCCTAAATACTAATTTCTACATATGACCACGTCATAAGCAAAGCAGCAGTTAATAAGACAATGAGGCTTGCATCAAATTACGAGCCTTAAAGCACATTACAATTCATCTTGAGTGGGCGAGACTGGTAAAATAAATAGGGCCATAATGACATTCGTTAATCAGCAAATATAACATCACATTCGACAGCGCATACTTCTTAGACTGTCAACAGGACTAAAAGTAGTCACGTGAATAAAAGTTTGTGCCAATTAAAGAAGCAGCTGCTGAACCTCAAAGCAACAAATCGCACCCTGCTTATCTGTGGCGGCCAATGAGGGGATGAAAAAAGAAAAGTTTTTTAAAGTCCCATTTAGATTCTGTGTGTGAAACTGTCACAGAAACAAGCTCTAAAATAGCATGAGCTGACACGAACACATCCACTATAAGGCCAACTGCACTGCTACACTCCTCCTCTTTGCTGAAGCCGTAAACTTTTGTAAAAAGGTGGCCACGCTATAAAAAGTGTGAAAATATCTCAGCATTTTGGTTGTAAAATATATGTAGATAATGCATGTTGGAGCTTTTCCACAGTATAAAGGGACCGTCCGTCATCACATCGAGCATTCACAGGAATTAAACAGCCTTTCCCTTTTTTTTTTTTTCTTTTTTCCAAAAGAACACAGCATTGCGTCTGCACAGTTGACATTCCTCTGATTAAAACACAGGAAGATGACCTCAGGGTTTTATGTGGGGCAGCTGTCAATGAGTGTGGGGGTCTCACTGCCCTTATGAAGATCTGAGGTAGTGCTGTACCGACGGTAAGAATGTCAAAGCCAATTTTAGACATTTAAAAAAATAGTTTGTCGAACGAAAAAATGGTGAGTCTGATTACCCATTGGCCCAAATGTCAAACCAAAGATCAGGTGGGCACAGGTTAAAAACAAAAATAAATCTGATTTGTTGAGATGTGTCAGGGAAATTTGGCTTGTAAACAAATACATGAAGATAACAAAAAAAAAAAAAAAAAATGCAATTGGCATGAGATTGATAACGTTTTTAGTGATATTCACCTCATAGCGATGTTTTGAAAATGTCCTTTAAACTTGTAGTTCATTTGTTTCATATGACTTGAGTTTAGGATTGTACAGGAAGAACAAAAAAAAAAAAAAGCAGATGACGAAATTAAATCCATTATTTCAATCTTTCATTCTCACCAGGAAAAAAAAAAAATTAAGTCTTTGGCTTATGTGTCCAAAAAATAAGAGTCACGTTTAAAAAAGAAACATTCAAACAGGAGAAGGTCGTTTCCAGGTTTGTCTGTGGGTCTCTGGCTCCACCTTGTGGTGGAACACCGACATTGCTGCAGTTTTGAGCAGCCACAGCAAGAAAGGATCAGGCTCCAGCTGTGACTGTGGTCCGTAAAGACGAGCGCTGCTCACAGATCCGTGTCGGGGGTTGGGCTGAGGAGCGCTGACCGCCGGTTTTTGTGGGCCGGCGTGGGCATCGGGACAGTCTCATAGTAAGATCTGGGCCACGTAGGGGGAGTGAGTGCTGGCCACCGCCGCTAACAGCGGGAGGTCACTGGATTCGATCCTGCAACGACAGTAGAACATGGTTCTCGATAAGTTAATAAAAAAAATAAAAACACTGCTTAAAATGAGAGTAGGAAAAAAAGAAGAAACCTGACGCAACAAAGATTGTGAAACACTGAGGATGCACAATATTATCTAGCGTACATATCACAGAGGGAAGTGTTGCTCGATGAAGAGATTCAAAATTCTGCTTACCCTAAGACCATGCCCAGTTCCTTCACGTGGACTCTCGTCTGACCCTTCAAATACTCAGCAAGCATCTTGCTCTTGAAGTAGATCTCTTGTAGCCGATCTTCTAGGTGCATGATACACTGCAGAGACAAGAGACGAGAGAACAGCGCAGGTGAGCAAAAACACAACCAGGTGGCATTTTCGGCAAGCAGAGTCAAATACGAGTAACGACGTACAAAGTTGGGGGAGAGGTTGAGCTTGTACAGCTGGTGAGTGGACTGTAGTAAACTGGAAACCAGACTGGACACCAGGACTTCCTTCCCCAGCTTGCTGACGTCGGTGGCCCGCCGCTGACTGCTGGCTACCTGCACCGTCCACTTGTCTGTGTCTGCTACAATGCAGACGGCCTCGGCTATGGGCTCATCCAACACTGGATGCTGCACGGGACAAAGACGGAAATGGAGTTTAGTGCCATGAATGATAAAAGTTATTGTTGCAAAAGACGAGACGACTAGTTTTTACATTCTGTACATTCAGGAAAAAAAAACTAAAAAACTTATATGATTTTTTCTACATACTGCAAATATTCAATAATTTGCTTTGGTAAATAAAAAAAAAATATAAATAAAAGTTTTTTAAAAATCTTTAAAAAAAAAAATTAAATTACATTACATTACATTAAATATTGGTTGCAGTTGTTCTTTTTCCTTTACCTGAACAGCATGGGTCAGTTCAGTCATGAGGCTCTGCCGTAGCTTCTCATCACTGGGCATCCCATGCAGTACAAAGTCTGGCACGTAGGTGGGGCAGTAGCCTCCAAACAGAGACCGGCCAAAGTTGGCGATGCTTGGCTTGGAGTAGTTCTCCACTAGCTTTGACCTACGATTGGACATTTCAAAGAAATAAAAAAAAGATTGATACGCTTACTTCGTTTAAAAAGTGCATGAAGAAGGTGGCGGGGTTCATGAGGTCTTGTGTCTGTGCTTCATCCACTCACCCGGGGAAAGGGACGAGGACTTCCTCCTGCCAGTCCTCCGTCTCCTCGCTCTCACTGTCTCCCAGCGCGCTGTCTGAGCTCTCGTTGCGGGGTATCTCCCAGTCGTTGACGGGCCCCGTTTTGCCCTTTTGGTCCTCTTTGCTGTTGCCGCTTCCATCCTGGGAAGTAGGGCCCGAAAAGGCAAGATTCTTGTCCTGCTCAGCGGGACAGATCCTGCAGCGGCAGGTGTCAGACGAGTCTGTGGAGCCGCACCGGCACCTCCTCTGGACGCCCAACAAAACGTCTCCCTTCCTGCTGGACCCTAACTCGACACCACCTGAACCCAAACACAGGCCTGAACTCTGACCTCTGTCCGTTCTACAATATTTGGGCTCTCCCAGCTCGTGATGCTGGGGGACCCTTAACGGGCCCGGTGTGTCTTTGTGCGCACTGTGTGTGGTACTGGCCTCCTGCTGCTTGGCCACATCGTCTATAGTCCTCGTCTCCACAGGGTTCTCCTGGTTAAAATACTCATCGAAATGGTCGACACAGTTCAAGCTCCACTGGGGCATTTTGCTGGAGACCCGCTGCAGAGCTGGAGCCGCCTTGGTCTGTTTGCTTTGGTCCTCTGTTGCACTGGTGCTGCTGGTCGGTGAGTCGGCTCCTCTCTGCGGCTGCTGCTGCTGCTGCTGTTGATAATGTTGCCCCTGCTGGTGCAGCTGCTGCAGGTGAAGAGGATACTTGTCCTTGAGGTGTTTCTTGTGCTTTTTGAATTCCTCCTCCACCTTCCTTCTGCGGCTCTCCGTGTCCGATTCAGGAGACATGGAGTCTCCGATGAGAAAGGTGACTTTTGTCGCTGGCTCCTCCTCCTCTGGGAGAGGCAAAGCCATGGGCCCTGTCACCGTGTTCCCCGACATCCCAGGTACTGGAACGGCAGCGGCCACGTTCTTATCTGGAGGCTTCTTCTCTAGAGGGATCCCTAAAGGCCGAGTAGCCAGAACGTTGCAGGGCTGGTTCGCTGATGCTGGATCGGCCCAAACATCAGCTCCGGAGGTTTGTGTGCTGACGGGACTCAAAGACGGACTGGATGCCGGCGTTGTGGGTCCGGATGGAACGATGAGTTTCAGGCCAACTTTGGCCTCTGTATCCAGCACACAGAGCTGCTCCCTGGGGGAGGCGGAGCCAACGCGCAGCACCGTCTCCAGCCGAGCCTCTGTGGCCAGCGGGCTGTTTGACTCCTTGTGCAGCTCCGCCGTCTCCCCCTCAGCTGCTCCTGCAGTCCTGAGATCCTGACTCGGATCCGTCTGAAGCACGCTGCTCCTCGATCCTTGACTCTCGCTGCTGTCCTCCTCGTCTTCCTCATCCTCCTCGTCCTCGTCTTCCTCCTTGGGAGTGTCCCCCGTACTGTGCTCGGCCTCGTTGTCCGTGTAGGTGCTGCTCGGGAGGCTGTTGTCTGAAGGGTAGCTGCTGTCCTCAGCCTCCGTCTGCCGCCCCCCCTGGGACAGGTAGTCCCCGCTGGGTTTGTGGACGGTGACCAGGACGTAGTCCGACTCCTCTACCTCTCCCTTCCGCAGCGAGGTGGTGATGAGTGAGCCGGGCATGACGATGGCCTCGTCCTCGGCGCTGTCCAGCATGTGGGTCTCCAGGAGCTCCGAACAGCGGATGAAGTAGGTGAGGACGTAGAGGAGCCTCTGAACCAGCTCCTGTCTGCGCCCGACCACCACCGTTCTCGACAGCCGCACTGGAGAACCGATGGCTCCGTACAAGTCGCCTGAAGAAGAACGCATCAGCTTTTTAGATCCGTCACATTGACGCACACTCAGACATTTGTGAGATCAAAATAAAAACGTCTGTTTAAGGATCGCTAACAGGTCTGTTATCAGTTATTTTTTGAGAATAGCTAGAGACCAAGTATTCCTTCTTTAAACCACATAGTTCCTATCTTTACTACCATGTCTGAGAGTATGTTATAAATATTCATTTACATTTATGGAACAGTTACAAATGTGACAATTCAACATGCATCGTGTCGCAATCGACCCAACACATAAAATTTACCTTAAAAAATGTTGTTTTGCATTAATAATGTCAACACAAAGCTCAACTTTCCTATTTTGTTTTTAGAGGAAGAAAGTATTTTATTTCTTCTCTTTTCATATAAAGCAGTCATCAGACACATTATGGTTAGGGTTAAGAACACGTTGATGACACAAAGATTCCACGACTAACTAGATGTGTTAAACATTGAGTTTTATGATTTTATGATGACTGAATTATATGATCAGGCATGACACTTCAACTTTGTACTTCCCATGACCATATAAACACGGGTTTCGTTCAGTCAGTGTGCCTGACGATACTTTAAATATTACAATATGAAAAACAGCGACTAATGCAAAGACACAAGTGGCCTCTCCAAACACATTATTGGAAATTATTGTTCATTATATTTTAGGACAACAGTACTCAGTAGTCCATAAGATTAATAGATAACAATGTATAATATACAGTAAGAGATGTATGTCATTTATAGAATTCCTATGCCATACATTGCAAAATCTGTATTAAAACATACTTCAGCAATACCAAGTATTCAAGAGAGTGGCTTAGGAAGAGTTAAATCTATACTGACTGCAGTTCTCACTTGTGAACACTGGGTGGCGTGATTAACTCACTCTGGAAGTGTTTCCTATGTCATTTGAGGTTCATGTCTGGAGAGCTCAAAATATGCCTGGAGATTTCTTTCTGACAATGAATTTACAGGGTATCACTTTCCTATATGCTCCTATAAAATCAACTGCAAATGTTCACACATCAGCAAATAAATATAACTTTGGATTTCCGCGGGTGCAGAATAACTCTTCTGTTTACATTTATGTCTCGAGTTACATGCTGCTGCAGAAGCGTTTTAAACACGACTAAAGAAAACAAATCACACTTGAACAACTGGCAAACAGCAGCACGGTAACGAGAGAAGACTTCATGAGATGCAAGTAGGGAAGAGAGTCAAGTCCGAGCGTGTCTTCACGCGGGAATGTTTAACAACGACGTGTGTTTGCCAAAATAAAGAGCAGGCAAAGCTGCTACAGTTCACTTTCTTTCCACTCGGTTGCTGCTGTTTTCTCCGCATGCACGTTTGTGTGTGTGTGTGTGTGTGTGTGTGTGTGTTTGACCGTCTTACCTAGCTGTGCCCAGAGCGGGTTGTACGGATGCGTCTTTGCAAGCATGTTCACGCTCTGAGAGGAGTGTTTCTCCAGGAAGATTTTAATGGGAGGCTGCCCGTTAGGCATGACAGTGGGAACCCAGGCCAGGTGGTTGGTCAGGATGGCCGTCAATAATGCAGGAAGGAATCTGGAATAACAGACACGATCAGTGAGGAGAGAGGTGAAAACTATACAAAGCTGCATGTCCGCCTTTATTCCGTTTCCCTCTTGACCTTGTTTGGTCAGGTGAAATACGCTTGAACTATAGAAAACTTCGATCACAGCTTTTCTTTGCTGACATTGAAACCACACACACACACACACACACACACACACACACACAATGGCATGAACACAAAAGCACACACACGCTCCATTAGCATGATTCACTTCTCATTTCTTACCACAAGTGTCTACTTCCCTTCCTGTCTTATGACTCAACACTGCCTGTTAGTCAAGTTCAATCACGTGCCTGGGCACAGTTGTGTCTGTAGCAGTATCAGTCACTAATGAGATAAGTCGGAAAGCATATCTCGTGACACAGTGACTATTTCAGTTTCCAAGGAAACATGATGCTTTTCATACGAGTCAACAGCATGTACACACAGTCGCGTGACCGTCATTTTAAAGAACGGTGGGAAAAAAAGTGATTCCATGAAGGAAGTGATGCTTGAAACAGTGTGTCACAGAATTCTATTCTTATTGTGAAAAAATTAGTTTGGGGTCATAAATAGACTGAAATCAAGTGAAATGAATATGAGTAGTCTGTTCAATCTCCAACTTGCTACCAATTCATACATGTAGAGTTAATTGTGGTGTGTCATGGCTTTGTGACGGCAACAATAAGCCGTTAGAGAACCGATGGGGAGCTCCTCATTCACAGCTCCTTTTGAGGCAAATAAATAATTGCAAAGAGGGCAAAACATTCAGTGTGTGTGTATGTGTCTTTAAGCATAATAAAGGGGTTTGTAGGAGGAAGAATGAACAGTTGTGGCTGAAGCACAAGCAAACAAACATGAAGAAAGAAGATGGCAATTGTGATCCTGTATGACACCTTCAGATATGACATGAAGCCCGCCGCAAGTCTCGAAAGACACTCAACTGGTTCTTGGAGGCCTGCTCCATCAACAAGGAGAACTCCCTCATGAAGTGACCGCACAGCTGGTTCTTCTCCGAAGCGCCGGACATCATGGTCAGCCAGACAGGCTCGGTCACCCGCGGCATGGTGTACAGGTCGCAGATGGTCATCCTGGAGAACGAGGTACAGTGGGTGGATGGGGGGGATGAAAAAGGGGGAAGAGGGCGGGGAGAGCGAGCAAATGAAAGGGGAACGAGGGGAAAAAGGGAGAAAACAGACAGACAGAACAGACGCGTTATTGTCTCTCAGGGTAAACAAAAGAGATCTCAGTTAACAGAGCTTTGCTGTCTGCGCCGAGGCCAAGGGAGACCCTTGTGTGTGTGTGTGTGTGTGTGTGTGTGTAGCAGTTTGACGACCTTGTGTGCACTCAAACTCACGCACACACACATTCTTGTCGGCTTAGCCTGTACAGTGTGTATATCCATCTGTATGTGGCTGCGTTGGGGCATTTGTCCATTGAGACACTGAGAAGGAGTGGAGTTTCCATGGAACGTGGGGCCCGTTGGTTAGTGTCTCGGCCAGGGGCCAAGCTTTGACACAGGCAGAGGGGGAATCTCCACAGGCCGAGAAATGTTGAGAATCAGGACTTTTGAGTCAGATTTAAATATGGTCGGCAGCTGCTATCTCCCGGAGTTAGAAAGCACAAAGCTGAACAGGCGACACAAAAAGGAGGCAAGTGTTTTTATGAGACCCTCGGATGTTTAAAGTTCATTTCTATAGCGCGCTCGTCCTCCAATGCAAACACATAAAACTGAATGCTCATCGCAGTGTGCAGGAAATCCAGCTCAGTCAGATAAATTGCGACCAGCTGCTCTCACCCCAGGTGATCCGTCACGAGACCTGCAGGTCCTGCTGGTGCGAAATAAAAACCCCGCGCAGTTTGCATGATTTAGCCTCACCGCACACTGCGGGAGATCTCGGGTTGTAAACAAGGTTAATTCTGCAATAAACCCACAACCTGGCTGACCTATAAAGAATCCAGAGACAGAAAGGATGCACAAGTGTTGAATTCTGAGAAAAAAAAACACAGGTCTTGCAGAGCAAAAGTGACTTTCAGAACACGTCCACTGATTTAGTTGGTTTCATATGAGAAACTTCAACAAAAGAACTCTTATGAATTAACATGCTTTCCCCTCCCTTTTTTTTTTTTTTTTTTACTGAAATGCTTTCCATTACACAATGTACAACAAACTTCCCATTAGATAGTAACATTTAGTCCCGATCAAGCTCTTGATGACTTATTACAGACTTATAACAGAAACCTGCAGAAACCAGCAGAGTAAACCAGGATAAACTTTATGCAACCCGACATCTCCCTTTACACCTGCTTGTCAGCAGGGCAGCAGAGATGATCCATCATGTACTTCAGCATCAAATGACCCTAATAATGCTTTATTCATTCCTAAGTGTCAGCAGCCTTTTTTAATCCCTGCTTGACCCCGCTGTGTCTGGGGTACATTTGTCTGCTGAGAGTCCACCACTGGGCTCCAGGCCGAGTATTTCCCAAAATGAATGAGGAAATCTAGCCTCTGTGTCTCTCCTGCAGCTGTTCAGGTGAACTTTAAAGTGCATGGCTGTGAGATTCAACTGATGTGTCAGGCTTAGGAACCAGATTTAAATTACTTCACTATGAAGGGCAACAATTCAAATATTTCTGACCTCTTTATGACTTTTTTTTTTCTCAGTGCCATTGGATCAGACTTTTAAAGAGTCTCTTGTAAACATGAGTAAATGCAAAACAGGTTGCACAATTCTGTCAAATATATTGGTTCTAAATTCTTCTTTTCAGAGCCGCAGGGTGGCGTCGTAGTTAGCGCTCTCGCCTCACAGAAAGATTATCTTCACCTTGAGTCGGGTGAAGGCCCAGGGGGCCTTTCGGTGTGGAGTGAGTGTATTCTTCCCACCGGGGATGTTGCTTTCTATTCAGTCTACAAAACATGCATTCAAGGTGAACAGTTGTCTAAAAGTTGCCTGTAAGAGCGACCATAAATATGTAGATTGAATGGCGACCTGTTGGGTTTCTCTCTGCAAAAAGCACCTCGAAATAACTGTGTTGTATTTGGTGCAATATAAATAAAGTTGAATAGAATTGAAATTGTTATGGATTTATTCTGCCTTTGCTCAGTCAGCTGGAAAACATGAACCATGTATGGATGGATGCTTCTTAGGAGGTGCATTGCACGGAAAGACGTCATTGGTTTTCAAGTATAAGGACCTTTTAACAAGCTGCTATCATAATCCTTTCATCACTATCATCTTAATGTTTATGATCGAACTAAACCATTCCTGATTTTGCACTTTCGACTTTGTGCAACTGAAAATATGTTGGTGTGGTTAAATAGGGAATTAGACTCCTATCCCCAGAATCGTAAGTGTTTTGTTTCTCTCAAGCGCAAACCTAAACATAACCCTAATATGAGCTTTTATTACTTATGCACACATGACCCCGCTACATGCACAGCTTATCTTTATCAGCAAGCCTGGATGTGCGTGCGTGCCCACCCTGCTACTACGTCAAAGGCATTTCGTCCATTTTCCTTCCGTAATGTTCCATGAAGTCAAAGCCCTGAAATGGCAAAGGTGGTTTACCTTTAAATTTAGCTGCTGTCTGAAGGTGAGATTTTACAGATATTGTCAGTCCTGAGCCGTCGCATTCCTCCTGCTGGCACTTGCATATTATTTACTATTCTGGTGCTCGTGACCAGTGTCCGAGGTAGATAGGGTTGCTGCTGGAGAGGCTTGGGTTGCCGTGGACGGCTGCCAACAGGCATATGACTGCAGCAAGGAGGAAACCTCAAACAGGGAACTGACTACCAGTGTGTGCGTGAAGCAAGTGAAAGCCATGGTGAGGACAGGCATGAGAGTGCTCTCCCATGAAGCATGTGTGGATGGGTATCAACCGTACAACGCAAGCAAGAATTTCCCACGCCTACACACACGCTCATAAATGCGATCATAGTTTCTACTCAGTATCAATTTATGGACTTATATTTTGTGTCTTTAGAAAGAAGTAACACATCGTTCCAGGAAGTGATGTTTCTTTGAAGTGTATAACTGAAACATCCTCTTTCGGCAGAAGAGATAAAAGTAGCACAATTGAGCAATTCCAAGCTTAAAAAAAACTGTGGTCAAATTAGCTTCCCTCAATACAACCTACAAAACCTTAAGATTAAAGAGAAGAAATTTAATGGCAGTTGGTGTGTAACATCTGTGGTTTTCAGTTCCAACTTGTATTTTACAAAAAAGTGCAAAGGACAAAAATAATAAATAAAAAATCATTGTTTTAAATAAAGCAGAATCTATCTGATTGACATACTCGCCACAAATAAAGGTGAGTGTATATTAATAATTGATTGTTGGGACACTTGAGCACACTGCATCAGTTGTCAGACAAGAAGAAGAGAATCACTTCACCTCTGCTGAGTTACACCAATAGCCGTGAAGCTTATTCCAACAGACACAAAACAACCGCAAAAACTTTTTAAAACGCGTCAGTTACAATACATCACTTATATTTGCAGTCAAACTCATTCTCCTTTGAAACCATGATGGTAATCGTGTCACTTTTTCACACAAACTGTTGCAGCTTTAAGAGCTCAGTTACTAAGATAATACAGTTTAACTACTGCTTGGTATGAAAATAGACACACTGGTATCCCATTAGCTAAAACAAAATATGTTTGGAATGAAAAGCATGTTAAAAAAAGTTCTCGGGTCATTTAAGCCAAAAGTTAGCACCATAACACCAGATAAATATGAACACTTGGTGACCTACTTAATAGGACATAACAACTTTGCCACTGGCATATGAACTGTCACAAACAAGGCTAGATAGGAGTTAAAATGTGTCAAAAGCAGATAGATGTCACTGAATTTATTTCTTTGATTTAAAATCTGTGATATAAATAGTGGTTTCACTGTGGAGAAAGAAAAATGTGTCCAGGGCATCGTCATATAAGGAAAAGGATAGTATGGCGCTTAATGTAACTTTCATAATGCGTAAAGGTCACATTCTGCTTCTTCCTTCCCCTGCGCAGCAACTTCTAGACCACTGAAAATAATACATTGCAGCCCCTTTATATAAAGTGAATGTGTAAAGTATGGAATTGCTCATCCTGTTGCAAGAAAAGTAACGTTTCCAAACCATTTCTTGAAGATATTCATCAAAATGTTGGCCTTCTATTTGTAATGACATATATACCATGTGACATTACTTCCTGTGTCACTACGAGTTGTAGCCTCACCTGAACTCATTGAGTCCATCAACCATTCGGCTGTAAGCCAAAGCCCTCTGACTGGCATCTGCTGATCGTCGACTCATCTTCATGGCCTTGTGAATGACACAACACAAACATACGCATTTAGAAATTTGCGAGGCAGAGGACAGGGAATAATCCAGAGCTGTGTGTCACAATGAATAAACATACAAGTTCAGTTCAATTCTTGAGTGTGGGTATTAAAGGTATTAAAGAAAGGCAACAATAAACCAAAGCACAGATTTCTTTTACTGATCTACCTGTTCGATGGCGCTCTTGAGCTTGTTCATGTGGCTTTCAAAAAGTGGGAAGTGCGAGAAAAAGAAATCTTGGAAGCGGTTATTCTCCTCAGTGTTGTGAGACAGCATGAAGATGACCCCGATGGCGATTTTCTTCTTTCGGGTCACGCCGAGACTCGGACCGGCGCTTTCGTCGGACATGTTGAAGCTCTCTTCCACTGACCTGATAATGATGGACAGAGTTCACATGGAGGCAACTTGAGATAGAAATGTAGGGAATCCCTACAGCTTGAAAATATCAGTTTTTTTACTACTTTTGTGAGATTTCAGAAGAGAATATGTTTAATATTGTTAAAGGTCTGTTTTCCCAAGTAAAAACATCATACATTTGAATAAATAAATACATTTACATTGTCTTCACATGTATCCGATACTCAGAAGTCTTGAGGTTTATGAGTATTGGGCACATCCATTCATCTACTATAGCGCTTATCCTGTTCAGGGTCGCGGGGGTATTGGATACACGTGAAGAGAATTTTAATCCTGGCCTTTTCTATAGCTGGTGCTGGTAAACAAGATGCTGCTGAACTCAAGGGAATAGTGCACGCAGAAGTGGACAGCTGCGTTTACAGACCAGCGCCACATCCTGTAGAGTCGCAGTGCTGAGAGTTTGTGTTTGTGACTGAAGTTATTAGGCACGTAGCAGCAGTGTGGGCCATTTCCCCAGCTGACAAGAGGAGTCTGAGGAAGTCCCTGCAAGATAAATTTCGCAAAGGCCACACAGAGGCCTGAACAGGGGAGATAGATCAAAGGGTGTGTGGATGTGTGTGTAAACTTTGGAGGGAAACTGTTTATTCTGCAAAATTGTTCTGTGTGTTTTCTAGCTGAAACAATGAATAAGTCAATAAAAAGCAGTTCAATCATCAAGGAAATATACTGAATTTAAATACAAAAATTAGGTTTCAAACTTATTTAAACTTCCACTCTTCTTTAATTAATATTTCAAGGAGAATAAGAAAGTATGACTTATGACCCCATCTTTCCGGACTTATCCAAGTGGGAATGAGATTTCCAGTATTTTCTGACATTTCATCGGTGAGCCAAGAACTTTCAAGTAATTGACAAGACACTGTAGTGTGCATTTTTGTGACAGCCTGCAGGATTGTTGAAGTCTCTGCAAATCTGTACGTAGCTGCAACTATCTGAAAGTGTGTAGGCCTGCATGCATGCTTGCACACATCTCACCATCGGGGGAAAACACCATTTTCCAGGCTGGTGGTTTGACTGCGGAGCCATCGACGTTGGTAGCTGGACGCACAGCTGCTGGTCAAGGAGGAGCCAGGGGACGGGAAGGGAGTGATCAACAGGCTGCTCAGAGAAGCTAAAAGGGCAGATAGGGGGGTGTCGAGAGGGTGGGGGGTGGGGTGCATGAATGAAGAGAACAGTTACACAAACCAAGAGAGCAGGGATGAGGAGGACGAGGAGCACACAAGGGAGTTGGGAACAGATGGAAGGAATGGTGGATGACAAAAGAGCAAAAGGACAAGACTGAGTCAGACAAGAGTGTGGGGCTACTCATTCTCAATGACACATCACTCACACAAATAAACAGAGCTCCAGCAAAGACAAAATATTTTGTGACACAGTGAAACAAAAAGAAGAAAAAAAAAAAACTTCATTTCCACCCCCTTGTTTTCTACTCCCAGTGCCTGGATATTTTCTCCGAGATCCGATATCAACTAGCCAGCTAACGGTCACATGATGTTGGCTTTACAACAGGCTTGGCATAATGTCAACCTATGCACCCAGAATACAAGCCCTGATCACAAGGCTATTTACAGCGCAAACAGCAGACACTGATCAATGGTCACATGAATCATTGATTTCAAGTGTCATCTTGCACGTATCTCAAGAGTGAAAGATCTGATGACCGCATATGGTGAATGACTATGTTCAGGTAGAATATAGAAACTGAATAAATGCTGGAGAGTTGTAGATGTATAGTAGGTAATATACGTAATTATGTGTCAGAATTACAAGGAAAAAAAAAGAGCTCTCCGGCCCAACAGCAGCTTGGAGGTGGAGAAAGAGGAGATGTGAGAGGACGAGGCTCAAATTAGAAGTTCATTTACTAGTAGCGGGTTTTGAGAGCTTGCTATATTTAATCCCCTGCATGTGACCCATGTTTGAGCAGAAAGCACAATTCTCCTCGTACCAGCCATGCCAGTGGGATACTGTGGTGTTTGTATAAGGGGGGGATACGAGGGGGTGGCAGGTTGCACAGAGGTCAGTTCCACAAGACAAGCTTTTCCAGGCCCACAGAGCTGCATAAACAAGTCAATGCCCTCATCCGCAACACATCCTTCAATAGATCTCTGGCGAGATCTGAAGAATTGTCCAGTGGAGCACGAGTGTGACCTTTTAATGAATGGAAACCTCCATGCATTTTTGTCTGCCTCATAAATCTGGGGCTTATACCCTGCCTGGAAAATCTAAATCTTTTTTTTTAAAACACTATTTTCTGTGCAGTTCAGTTAATACATATCAAGAGTTTAAAACTTTTGTGGGAACTTGTGATGTGTCAAGAGATAAATGGGGTAGTACAAGCAAAAGTTCCTGACATACTCTCAAAGTTCGGTTTCTTGACCTCTTTCGACAAACGCAAGAACAATTCGAAGCTTAACTGTGGCACTGAAAGGTACGCAAGTGTAGGTCAATCCAGGCTTTGGTTTCTAGGCTCATTAACCTACCTGACCTGGCGATGCCGCTGTCCCTCTCGTCATGCAGACCTCGGCCGGGCATGTCCATGGGGTGACTGTGGCCTGGAGGAAGGAGAGGAGGGAGGAATGCGGGAGAGAGAAAGTGAAGGGTTTGGTTAGTCGTAAAGGTTGAAAAGGAGAAGTGTGGGTTAGATGATGAGAAAGTAGGGAAAAACAGCAGAGAGACAAAAAAAAAAAAAAACTTGTGAGAACCACTTTTACATGATTAGGACAAAATGAGCAATGATGAAGATGTTCTTCATCATCATACACCCAAATGCTTCACATCAACAGCAGCCACATCCAAGCAAGAGCTTAAAAAATAAAAAAATCTCAACTTGTTGTAAAGAGACTTATGATAATAATGGGAGATAATGTATCAGAATTGATCTGAGGAAGTCATCCGTCTTCCATCTTCAGTCTCGAAATTAAACAGAAAACCTCTCTTGCACCAGCACCTGATCGTAGCCTGTCACAGAGTTTCATAGCGATCTTGTTATCGCTTGTTTGGCTCATTTTTTCACAGCACTGGTGCAGCAGACCTTTGTAAGCTCTGTAATTCAATGTAGCTGTACTCAAAATGACTCCGCTTCAACCAGGCTTCAAACGTTTATCCGAAAAGCTGTTCCTGATTCTGGTGCTGTTAGTACGCTCCTTTTCGTTTGCAACTCCCAAAACAGGACGTGTGACAAGCAAAGCAGACAAGCGCTACTGTTGTAACACACTCTTGCTCAATGAGTCACTCACTGTCACCATCTACAACAGCTGCAACAATTTTGATACAACGTTCCACAACAAATCGCACAGCCGGGATGTCACGGGGCTTGTTTGTACATTCTACGGTATCCTTTCTGTCAACACTTTGCTGGAAAAAAAATTGTTGGAAGAATGGGACCCCTCAGTGTCATACATTAACCTCACTAGCTCATAACAACAAAGGCAGATGCTACACCTGAAAGGAAGACAAGGAAGGCAGCAATAACCACTGACATCTGGATGAAATTAGCTTTCTGAAATAGATGTAAATTTAGAATTGCTGTGGTAAAACTTTAGGCACTTTAGAATATCCCAGCCAGCTGACAACACACAGAAAAGGGGACGGGTTTGCGTAGCCGCTTGGAACAACGTGGATAGAAAAAATACCTTACAATGTATTGATATGAAGTCTGACGAAATAGTAAATAAATCAAACTTTCATGATTAATTTGGAAAACATCTCTCCCTTTTCCATGACACACCAAAGTCTTTTGTACAGCTTTGTGGTCTATAACATATTAAATATGGAAATTTGATCCAAGTATACAAATACTGAGTTGTTTGTCATCTGTGGATGTAAAGCCCAAAATCTGAATGAGTAAACAGACAGAAAGGAAAACTAACATTATTCAGTTTAATACACCAGGCTCATTGGAAGAAAAGAGAGTCCCTTTTTTCCCCCCACTGTAATGATATATGGGCAAGCTTCCATACAATAATCCTGGCAAAACTATGCAATGAGTGTTATATTTCAGATATGAACACAATTGCTGAGGTTCCATGTGGGTCACAGAGACTGTCAGAGCCCCAGAGAAGGATTCTCATTTACTATCCACAGCTTTTAGGAAGAGGGATTAAGACTGACAAATTAGTGGTTTTCGATGCCTGAACAGAGAAAACTGAAAAGAATTATCTTCCATTTCTCCAAGAAATACTGCAGGACTGCCAAAAATATTTTTTAAATGCCAAAAAACTAAACTTGCCCACATATCGCCGACACAGTCAAAATTAGTCAAAGTGAGTGAATAACCCAAAGAGAAGGAGGAAAGTTGTAGAAGAAGTGACTAATGAAACAGCCGCCAACACCAGTGAATCCCCATGCGTCTATGTGTGTCATGCACCTGCAGACCTGAGTCAGATAGCACTCACAGATATTGTTCATGATGTTTCTGAGAATACAGGAAAAGCTTAGGCTGTGCTCTGACACTAGCAATAGTGAAACAAATAAGAAGATGTATGAAGATTAACATTCTTGCTATATGATTTGTGTGGTGGCATTCTTTACATCTACTAGACATTCTTTCCAAAACTGGGTCTATTTTTGAACGGAATCATGAAAAAGCATCGGACATTATTGCGAGAGTTGCTATCTGACTCAGGTTTTTTGCAGACATACTGTGATTATACATGCTAGAACTTCTAATGCAGCTACCACTACTACCACGACCTTTTCCAGTGCAAGGGTCAGCATACAGGCATGCAGCCACTGAGAGTCGGGCCTCGTACAACCACTACTAATCGAACTAAAGCCTACACACACGCATGCGACTGGCACACACGGCCAGTTTGAAGCGCCAACCTGAAAAGAAAGACGCGCTCTTGATGAGGCGCAGAGGGCCCTGTTCAGAGAAGGCCCGTCGAGGGCTGCAGAGCTGAGAAAATCCTGCGCAGCACAAACAAACAAACAAAAAAAACATGGAAAAGAACATTGGGAGGAAGAAGGGGAAAGAGACAAAAAAATAAAAAAATATAAACCATGATTAGTGAACGAGCAAGGAGGGAAAGCAGGCTGCCTCCCAATGTCCGACTAGCTCGTTAGTTACAGGAGGTTGGTTTTTTTTTTTTTTAGTCTGAAATGAAAGTAGTGACGTTCGTCATCTGTTCGTCAGTCAGTCAGATAGACAAAAATGAAAGAGCTGGAATCACTCACAGAAAATACAACAAACTTTTTACCCCGTTCCTTGTGGTCTGTGACATGTTTTGCTTTTTAATTGAGCAGCAGAAAAATATACACAACATCAAAAATAGTTAAATTTAAACACTAGATGTTTATAAAGATATTAACGTCCTAAAATGGATTTTTTTTTTTTAACCGACCTTTGAAGAGATTGTGCTCTTCTACTGCTGAAACGATCATATGAAGCTTCTCTTTAATTCATGCAACTTTCATCTTGCCAATCAATCTCTTTTGTCTTTTCTGTGAGGATGACAGCGAAAATCGGCAAAAGGATAGAATCTACCAACAGCTGTCTGCATTACTGTTTTTTGTGTTTTTCACAATTTCTTTTTTTTAGAGGGCAGTACATTGTCCACACAGACAAGCAGAAATGTAGTTTCACGTTGAGTAGATGCAAGTACACCACAGGTTGGTCTGCTTTCTCAAAAACAATTATCCACTTTATTCTTTTATTGTGAAGTAATCTAGCACATGCCATCTTGTAGTTGCTGAGGTTACCTATGTTCCCTAGGAGACTGCTAGGCCCGGTGTTTTGATCAGGTCTTAGCGTGTTGCTATCCTGTCCGATGAACTCCAGGCTGTCCTGTAACCTGTGGGCGTTCAAGCAAGACAGACAGCAATTAAAAAAATTACGTCTATGACGTTGATGAGCTTGAATTCAGTTTCTACAAACGAGCCGAGTGAAGAAAAGAGTTTAGATAAAGTGAAAGGGAAAAGAGAAATGTGAAGGCAGGCCCCAGCGCAAACACACTGGAGAACTAGAGACTATAGCAGACACATGAGTGTGAGAGAGAGAGAGAGTGAGTGAGAGAGAGAGAGAGAGTAAGATGAAATTGAAGCTTATCTGCATCTGTTGACTTTACGAAAGCGATATCATTAGAGTCAGAGTGAAAAGTGTGTGTGTGTGTGAACATGCAAGTGCTTACGTGTTGAGGCTGCCATACACGCTGCCTCCCGTCCTGGCAGTGAAAACCTTACTTAGCATTAGCTGAGGTGGCGATCTGATAGCGCGAGGACAAAGATCACAAATATCAGCATGTGCATGAATCGTGCGACTTTCTCATTTTGTCTGCGTGCGCTTTCACATCACATCTCTTATCTTTCTCCCGTCTCCCTTTAAAATTCTAAACTCTTCTGGTTAAATAGTAAGCAACGTAAATAAAACATTTCTTTTAATTTGATGTTCCATTCAGGCGTGACGAGTGAAGCCATTTACCTGATCTGATGGATTTTGAGAGTGGAGCCCTTGTAGCTCATGGCCACGGAGCCAAACATCATCTCACCAAGCATCACCACATCAGACGAACACCTCGAAGTCTGGGAGATTTAGAAGAGAGAAGTTCGAAATGTTATTGGGGTTTTTTTTTTTTTTTTTAAAACAGTGAGCAAATACGTTTCTAAGTAGTCCATATGTGTAACCTGGAAGCGGAGGCCTTGTTCCTTGGTTTCCTTAGATTCTGACGTGCAGGATGAGGAGCTGTCGAGGGAACTGCTGCTGCCTCCTGTAGGACGGAGCTGGCAGCATTTCCCAAACATCTTCACCTGGGCCTCGGTGCTCTGTCGCATAAAGAAGTGATATACAATATTAGCAGCGTGCCACAAACAACTCACTATGCTGTATATGCTTCATTCGTTAAAAAAAAAAAAAAAACAACAAAAAAAAGATGATCCCTGCTCATTTTCAACAAATAGAACCTTTGCACTTCCATCTTCACTATATAGAAGCCAAGAAAGACGAGGCAAATGGGAATCTTAGGAAATAAGTGTACATTCTTCATTTCATGAATAAGACCCCAAATTAAATGTTAGCACGAGGTATACCATTTTAAATGGAATAACATAATTGAAGTCACAGCCTGGAGGTCAAAACCCAGAGGAAACCTAATCCCGAGGCACTTGTGTAAACAGCTAACTAAAAGCAATGTGAGCTCAATCAGTCTGTGTCATGTGTTTTCTTAACTTGGCAGCCTATTCAAGAGGAATGCATTTGGGATTGTAAGAAGGGGAGGGTGATCGAGAG
>OMNM01044506.1:28573-40611 GCA_900302745.1 Parablennius parvicornis
TTGAAATAAGGCAAACTGGGTGGTGTGACATGGTTTGATTCAAGGTAAATGCTTAATCTGATGTGCAATAAGAGAAAATGTCACCAAAAACAAGCCAAACAAAACACTGTGTTGCGCGGACTCTCCTGTGATGTATATTTAACCTGGTCAGCACTCCAGCTGCAAATGTCGCAAAGTTCGAAGGCATGGAGGGCTAACGAGATGCTAAGCTGACATAGTAGCACTCAGCACAATGCTTCTGGGAGTGTGTGATGTTTGTGCAGCTTTTACGTAAAACTATATCTTTACCATGACCCTGCAGTTCTGAGAATCCCGAGTGTGACTACTTAAAATAGGCCTGATAGGAACCTGATGACAGCCGCTGTCTTTACAGGACCTTGGCTGGCCTGCAACACACGCACGCACGCACGCACGCACGCACGCACGCACACACACAAACACACACACACTATTATGTGCACAACTCTGGTGTCAACAGGTAGATGTTTGGATGAAATAACTAGATTCAAGTAAAGAGATAGATCAGCAGGAGGTAAGGAATGGTTCACAGCTTTAGATTAACGATAACAATAAAAGACCCAATTTCAAAGGACGGGAAGTTCTCATAATGAAAGATAATTATTCTCAATTACCACAGTCAAATATCTCTCCGCAGCTTTGTGTTGGTGACCGAGAGGGCAGCCATGTGATCGTCCCGCAAGTATGACAGCCGAGAGATTGATGAAGCCTCACATGACATAGTGAGTTATGAAAGTGCACATTCAGGAAGGACACCATGCTGATCAGGAACCTGAGACACTACTTCTGAGAACTTTCAAGAAAAAGAAAAACGACTATAAATAAAACGGATATGCTGCAAAATGTTGTGGAACATGCAAAATCAGGCATTTCCACAGATCTCAGACATAACATAACTGGTGATCTCGGCTTTTTATGGAGAATGCACTAATTGTGCAAGCCTGTTACGTCGGCTAATATTTCAACATTTTCATTCAAAATGTAAATTGGTGTCAAGACCCTTGTAAACACGGAGAGATGATCGGATGTACAGGATGTTCTGTTGAACTGCTTCCTATAGCCTTCATCCCAACCTACTTCCTTCTTTATATCGAAGCGCGGCTATATTGAGCTGTATGGCCTAGGTCAAGAAGGAAGTTTCCTCAGCAGGCTGCCAGGACCGTCAGGTTGCGAGTTGGTGGGGCGGACAAAGCTATTGGCAGACAATCAGGCCTCTGGCTGGCCTCAGGATGAGCCAGAGGCTCTCTGTGTAATGTACAGTATGCTGTCAGGTGCTGTACCCAGGGAAACAGGAGAGGCTTTTTGGGCTTTCCTCCCAGGGTCAGCCAACCTGCTGCTCTCTGCGGTATTCTGGAGGGCACAGGGATATGCTGCGACTGAGCCGGGGTATGAGTGATGCATTATGCAGGGTAAGCGGGTTGCAACACATACCGATATTCTTAAATATATCATCTGTGTTTTTTTAATATTATTATTCAGAAGTAGATTTCAAGCAATGACCCACTAACAAGATTTTTGAGTTTGTTTTGATTATATGAAATCCCCTCAAATGTTAAAATGAACGAGGTAAATCTATCCAAACTTCACTAAAATAAACATTTGCAATAATACATATTAAAAAAAAAAAAAAAAATCCAAGCAAAAAAAGGTAAGGAATGCAAGTTTTTAAAAGGCTTCAGTGAAGGTCAGCATATTGCAAACATCAGCATCTCTGTCTATTGACACCAGTCATGCCTTGCACTCCTCTCTCTCTGCATCCTCTGGAAAAACCAAACTCAACCTTTCGATTTTCTTAGCTTTCTTTATCAACTATCGCCACGTTGTGGTTCTATAATGGTCTCCTTCTCCTTAGGTTATTCTCTTGTGAGTGTTGGATCTTCTCAGCCTATCCCGTCATTCACGCAGAGATTATTTCAAGGTAGCGCTCTCTTTTTTCAAAGGTGATCCTAATCAATTTGCTCTTATCCTATGTTCGGCAAAAACACATGATGAAGTCTAAGCTAAACCTGCTAACATCCAAGTGTCTCCTCGTCTCCCCACAGCTCCATCATCTCCACAGCATTTCATGCTTGATGAATGGGCAGCTTATGCCAGAGGTATGAAGAGCACAGCTGACCACTGAGTTAACAGAAACGCCTGCTGCCTGTCTGTTTGCTCTAGGATGGGTGCCAGCCAGCAGCCCCCTACCCACTCAGCCACACACTCACAGCATTTATATCACTGGGTACAGGGCACCTTTATGGCAGAGGAGCATGCTCCAGCACAGACGTGGGCCAAAGTGCATGCAAGACCAAAAAGAAGAAAGTGATCTTTCAGGTCCACTAGTAATTATTTCCACCGTGGGTGACGGAGCTGGAGCAGTATTTTCCAATGCAAGTGTGTTTAAAGCTAAGAAGAGCATCTTCCCTTGTTGGCTGATCTGACCCTGACCCTGACCCAGAATGTGAACAGGAACATTCAGGAAACCAACTCTGGGAGTATAAAGTGTCCTACTCTGCACCAAAACAATACATTGCTCTGGGTAGTTGAATGCAACTTGACTCATTTCAAATGCTTTATAGAACGACAACACAACACCATGTTTTTCCCTTTTTGCCATTTTCCAATAATCCTCCTCCCCATCAGCTTGCACACAGTACCTGAAAGTCTGTTAGTATTGGGTAATATCTGCTTTAACATGTCACAGTGATCTGCTGTGACATGAACATTTCGACTAACGGGTCAACATTCAATCACACAAAGCAAGAGCTTTTTGGTGATGGCAATGATAAGAAGCTCACCTAACGGACGTTAGACGCAACAAACCCTGAAGGCAAAGCAATATGATCTTCAGCTCCAGTGGATTTAAGACTCCTCTGATTACAATGGTAAAATTAGGACGTGCTATCCTATCTATGCTTGCGGCATCACGGGTGTAAACTCGATATATGGAGGTATTTTCTCGTTAATGGCAGTTATAAATCAGGACATGTCCCCTTTTTTTATTTTGCTAGAGTGGAAGAGCATCACTGGGGGCCGACTTTCTCCACGATATGAAATTAATACAGTGAGGATATCAGTGTGTTTACGGATGCGCTGGTCAGTCAGAGAGCTGCGGGTAAAGCGGTCACATGTGCAGCCACACAGAGCACACAGTGTCCTCCTCCCAGGACGGAGAGTAGCACAGTACCATCGACAGGACTATGGGGAAGCCACTTGTACTTTGCTCCAAGTTAGCGTAGTTAAATAGCCCCTAATAAGCAACAGAAAGGCGCATGGCTGCACGATCACAACAGTTTCGTTGTATTCCCCAGCAAACCAAGCAGGCTAAAGCCGCTAATACCACCGAAACTCAAAGGGGAGGGGGGGACAACTGGGGGGGAGACAAAGGAGAAAGCAGCAACTTTGACACGCTACGTGTCCACAAAGGGACTGTGTGTGTAACATCAGGGTTAAATATTGGTAGCAGAAGCTCAGGAGAGGCGTGTATAAATGGTAAAACGTGTAAATGGGGAAAGACATGGGAGGATGGGGGGAGCACTTTCTCGTGAGGTCCCACCAGGAGACAGCGTGCAGCCGCCTGGCAGAGAGCGTCTCGGACCTAGCATTAGCATGCGAGCTAACTACACGTCTCTCACGTCTGCCTGCACGTTGCTGCATACATCTCGAATTAAGTCAAAACTACGCAACGTCCTGTGGGGAAGTACCCCGGAGTTCATGGTATACCCATAAACTGCTATGTTTACAAACAAGATATACGAAAAGTCAATAAAAACAACAACAACAAAAAAAAACACGTACACGCGCACAACGTTATACAGACTTCAATAGCTCACCTGAAAGCGGGGTCCTCCTTGTTACATCTCGGGGGCGGCGATGTAAACGCATTCCGCTTGTTAAAAAGTTTCTGGAAGAGAGTCGGGGGCATCTTGCACCAAACTGAATTTGGTACAGAAGGTTTCTTTTCCTTTTTCAAATCCACGAGCAAATCTTGTTCCTTGTAACTGTCTCCATGGGTGTCACAGTCATATGACAGGCATTAGTCACAGGGGCTGCCTGGTAACCCGCAGCTTTTTTCTGATTGGCCGGGATGACGTTGCCACTACAACAAATTACGCAATTGGCTGATATTTTTGGTGCGGGACCACGTGGTCAACCGACTAGTTGTGTTGATGTTTTGTCGGGAATCGTGACAGCATGAAATTTATTCTCTCAAATCTTACAAATATGAAGCTTCACACTGTTAGACAGATATCCTTGAAAGACATGCTCCAACGCAAACGCAAAAAACCAATTAAGGAAGCCAAAAAAACAATAAGGAAACAAACTGGCAATCAACAACTTATTATTACAGGTTATTTATTAATTCCCTTTATAACTTCACACATTTTCTGTAATTCATGAACGTTTACAGTCATACACACATACAAAATCAAATCGAACCATTTCCCCTGTGTGGCCTTACAGTTCTATTGCATTTCATCCAGATTCAACAATGTTTTTGTCATACCCCAAAAGGGTGCAAACAAGGATAAATAAGCAGACACAAAGACTTACGAACAACAAGTATATCTCAAACGAAAAACTAAAAACAGTGAGGACAAAAGAATGGCCACGAAAGAAAATACCTTTCTGCCATCTAGTGGTCATTATGCACCATACAATTCCTCAAGCGGTTGGTGTAACATGAGGACATCAGAGAGGGTATTTGAGGGCTTATAACAGATTTTTAAAAATTTAAAGTGAACGTATTTAGGGTCTAGATGTGTGAATTGGTCCATATATTAATATGCAATGTTCGTATTAGATATAAATGTTGTAGAAATTGTTAGCATCAAGGTAATAAGTGATGGAGGTTAAACATTTTGTTTACATATGTATTGTGAGCATTTGCTCATACAATGTAGCACTTAAAAAATGCATTTGAACACCAAATCAACTTTTTTTCCCATGTTCTCATGCCCTCTTTTGATGTTCAGCCAATGCTTCTGAATGGAACAAATTATATTCTTACAGACTGTTTTTCTTACTTTCGATGCCAGAAGATGTGTTTGCAGCAAATTCAAAAGGCAAAAAAGTAAAACTTTGGAGTTTGACACACCTATCTCTCATCCTCTGAAAACACACATTTCTATCTTCGTCATCAATAAAGTCAAAGATCTTGGCCTTCTCTGGGTTGTCCACTGGTCTTTGCAATATCACCTGCAGAGGTGATGCTTTAAAGCTGATCTCCCCAGCACTTGAAAACTCTGCCTCGAGTTTCATTTGCTCCGGTGGACTGAGCCGGCTGGTTTTGTGAACAACGATTGGAGTGTGCTCTACTTCCAAGGTATCAGAAATGACGGGACTTTTAAAGCATACCTTCTTCTTGACCTGAATATGTTTCCTATTGCTCAGCTATGAGGGGGAAACAGATTAGGTTTAACATTAAACATGAATCACATAAAATTTGTTGAAAGGTAGAAATCCTAAAAAAGACAAATGGCAACTTACTTTTGGTGTGGATTTCCTCTTGAGGGCTTCATCTGTAACTTGAGGGTTGAAAAACATAAAACAACTAGTTATGATTCATATGAAGTGTCATCAAAGTACGTGTGTGAAAGATGCATAATTTATGCGATTGATTTAACAAGTCAGTTTACCTGATTTAGATAAACCAGTGGGTGTTTTAATCTCTGGTTTAGGTTCCCTGTTTTGGCTAGATAAATAAAAGACAGTTGTTAAACAAATTGTGGTCACTGGCCTGACATGTGTCAACTACCAGCACGTAAGATTAAAAAAAAATAACTCACATTGTCTCAATTTTCTTTGCATCGAGAATTGTTGAGGCATCTACAGACAGACGAAAAATTTAATATCAGGCAACCACAGACGGCTGAGAACAAATACCAGCACTTTGAAATCAAATACATTACACTTTTTTTTTCTATTTATGAAGTGGGAAATCCAAACACTGCCCACAGCATAAGCTGCATCAGTTTTTATAGATTTGTGTATTCATATAAGTAAAGCAAAAAGAAATGGCAATGAGTTATTAATGTCCCTTGATTCTACCGTTAAACTCCAGGATTTTTATTTTTGAATGACTGCCCATCTCATAAATACTTGACCACATGAAATAAAGAGATCTTGCATAATTATGTTGATGTCTTGCATTTGTTTTATTATTGCCAAAAATAACTGTATAAAACATTTTCTCATATTACCAATGTTTGAAAGATTGGGGGAATGATGCATGAGGATAGTCTTAGCATTGCTCACATCCAGCAAAGTGGAATTTTGTATGTAAGGATGAATGCCAAGCTGGTCTTCCCTCATGGGAAAAATCACTGTGGAGACATAAGATGACAGTATACAGGAAAACATTTGGATGAAATGATATTGTGGTCTGCATTCAAAGAGGTACACTCACACACACACACCATTTCTGAAGATTTCTGGTGATGGAAGACTGCTGGGAGTTATTGAGAGATTGGAAGAGCAATCCTCTTCATCTTCATCACCAGGGTTGAATGTGTCTGTGTCCATGCTGGAGGATGCATTGCTTTCTGGTGTAATATCTTCACTTCTAAATGCCTCTTGAATCGGAGTTACCTGAATGTTTGTATGACCTGCTGGTGATGTCTGATTGCTGGGTCTTTTGTAAACCGGTGCTGAGGCTTTGGTACCAGCGTTTTCAGCATATGAAAGTCTGCTTTGACATAGCACAGATTTGTAGTGGACTGGTTTCATGTCTGCCTGTGAAAGCAAAACATATGATAATAGAGGAACTAGTCAAAAACACTAAAGAAGAGAGAGTCAGATTATTTTTTAACCTCACATTCGCTGATATAAACCTTGATTTCTTCAAAGTTCATCTCAACGAATGAAAATGAAGAGGGAAAGTATTTTTTTTCTAAAAATGTCATTTCCACAAGTCTAAAAAGATATCAGAGATTATGCATATTGAAACACAAGACACTGACCCCCAGTAGATGGTTTGCTTTGACTTCAGCTCCTTCCTCCTCAGATTCTTCTTTAAGTGTTTCATATATCTTGCGAGGTGAAAATCTAATCTTTTTTCGAAGTTTTTCTATTAAAAAAATAAACATGGAGACTGGTAAGAGAAAATGTTTTGCTTGTATTTTAGAAACAATATTTGCCAAAGCATTGCCAAGAAAATAAAATCAACATGTTTAGAAAAAGTTATAGCTCATTTTGAGAGTCACTGGAGAACCATCAGCGGGCTTGTAATTCAATTAGACGTTAATAATTAATTTGCAGCTGGTAATTTTACTTGTTATGAAATATAATTATGCAAAAGTGTATTTCTTACTGTTTAGTCTTCTAAGACTCGTTCTCGATGGTGTGTCTCGTTTGTTTTGTAAACCGCTGTTAGGACGCCGTCTGCGTAGGTCCATCCCCCCAAAAACCACAACCGTAAAGAAACAATGTCAGAAGAATTTAACCTTAAAATTGCTTAAACTAACCAGATAAATCTTTTTTTTTTCTTCTTTTAAACCCAGAGGCTGCATGCTAATAATACTGTTTTAGTCAGCTCCACTCTTCTGCCTCGTGCGTTCGTTGCCTAGCATCCAAGCCCACCTGCACAGACGAGCTGCCAATCAACAGCCGATGACAAGTCACATTATTGATTATCATGACACGCGCCGGTAAAGTACAAAATCAGACCTCAAGGGAACTTAATATCATAATGGATAGGCTAAAACGCTTATCTGTTCAAACACTTGATTGTTTAGCAAAACCAAAAATACATTTATAGGTACAAAATACATACTTTCAGGTAAAATTGATTAAAAATGTCATCCTATATCCTCATAGCTTGACGTGTTGAAAATGCCATGTCTTAAAAAGCGTTTGCAATCCAGATATATCATTCTTTAGATTACAAATCCAGCAAAATTGTGTTATTTTAAGAACATTCATGTGTTTGGTAATAACATTATAAACAAAGCGGACATGATCATAATTGATAACTTTACCAATCTAAACTGCATCGGTTTTTTTTTTTGTTAGTTGAACATGAAAGCTCAGACCATAAGACTATAAAAATATAAGAATGGAAGTGTAGAAGCACTATATCGGTTTGGCAGGCAACTTCCATTATTTTTCGACGAGTGCTGTTAAAAAAGTGGTCAGATTTCTTTATTATGTCAGCATCAAATAGCGCTGACATACACGTACAAGTACAAACAACAATAAATGAGAAAAAGAAAGAAGACACCATCTTAAAATCATTCCAGAGTATCTTTTATTTCACGCCCCTTGTCATAGTCCTTGCCCTCCCTCATCCCTATTGCTGCACTCAATCATTACAAGGATATGGTGCTGATTCCATTTTACAGCAGAATAGATAAATAAATAAGTACAATTCATCTCACTACACGCAAAAAAAGAAGAGAAAAAAATCCATTCAAACCATTGATTCAATAAATATGCTTACATCTAGCTGTCCTCATTTATGTACATCCGCATTGGTAATGCTTTGGGACGGTAATCAACTTAAAAAGCGTATACATTACTTCTAAGTGTAAACCCCTTTAAAAACAAAACCACACATTTGTTTCATTTAAAGTCCAACTTTTTGTTCTATTTACCTTCAGTGAGTGAGTGGAGTCCATCCTGCACTAACAGCTGCTGGCAGCTGCGTAAAAATGGCCCAAAGAGAAGTACTTGTCTTTTTCAAGTCAAATGCCAATAGCCTCAGCAATGCAGGGCAAACTGCATGCATTGCCCTGAGCCCTGGTTTTGCATGTTTTGTTTTGTTTTGTTTAACCTGACATACTCTTTGTGCAAAGATGTTTGGAAACAGAAGGAGGGAAAACTATAGTGTTTGTACCAGCTGTAGAGTGTGAACCTAGTTGACCGTTACACTGGGCCAGTCCTTTACATTAACAAGGAGCATGCATGCTAAGCTTCTGACCCGCAGCCGTACTGATGAGAGAGTGAACACATGACATGAACTGTGACTCGGATGTGGCTCAAACATCGAGATGCTCTACATGGGACAATGTAGACAGCAGTGATTGGAAATGCAGAAGCTGCTACTTTAACCTTCTTATTCTAAATCTGACCTCAAACAGAAGGATTTTTATTTTTTTTTTTTTTTATTTTTTTTTTTACAGTTGTACAATATTTGGTTATACATACCTCTGATTCAGTTCAGGGTGCTATATCACACCCTAATAACTGGCACTGCCGTGAGCAGCATTCACATTGAACAAATGTCTACTTTTTTCCCACCGGGGGAATAAGTTTGTTACTGTCCAACAAAGTGTCAGCGTTGTTACACATTTAGACATCTCCTGGAGCTACACTACATACAAAGACATCACGCTCGCTGTCGTATGATTGTAGAAGGTTTTTTTTTTCAGCTGTTGGGTTGTGTTTTTCGCTGGTAGCTCTGGACTGATGGAGAGGAGAGTGACATACAGTACAAATGAACTCAGTGTTTGAGTGATGCAGAGTTTCTACTTGTTGGGGTATGACGGTATGATTCAGGAGATGAGCAGTATAGGGATATATGGAAGATTTGAGGCGCCAAAATCATAACAAGTCATACAAAAATGGTATGATGTACATTGCTATATGTACAGTATTTCCATTTTTTTTGCATGCATTTACTGTGTCAGTTAATTAAAGAAACAAAAGAAAAAAATATATATTATGACTAACATAGTATTTGTTGGGTGTGCTGAAAGGGAACAAAGATATTATGCAAATCAAATAAATGTCAATGTATTCAATGGCACCTTTTGACATTAGCCAGTGTATGTTCTCCCGTTCAGTGTGACTGATTGTCAGATCTCAGTCAAAACTACATCATCAATTTCTCTGTGGGTATAACTCTCTGTAGCAACTGATGAAGTAAAGTTCACTCCTCTTATCACCAGCAACAACTTGCGCCTACTCCACACTGCCCTCCTCTGGACAACACATAAAAGATGTTTGTAATTTTGAAAAATCATATAAATGTTTGATATAAAGAATACAACTTAATCATTAAAGGCTAGAAATTAAAAAGCTACCTTGTTTCATATTTGAGGGACCATGACACAGTAAATGCATGCATATTAATACAATCTGCATTATATTTTATAACTTTGTTTTTTTCTCTCAACCCTTTCATGCATGCTTTAAGAGAAATGATGCTATGGTGTCTACAACAGGAGCTGAACGTCACACCACTAAGATCCTGCATGCACGAAAGGGTTACTTCAATTTTGTTCAGGCAATCTCAATCCTTCACAATTGAGCCCAAATTTGTATTTTCTTTGCCAAAGCATGTTAAGCCTCAGCTGACACATTTTCGTCTCACTACAGGTTGAAGCAGATTTCTTTGTTTAGGATGCTTGAAAGGAAATGAAGTCCGGTGGCCTTCACATGGATATACTGCTGTAGAGGTCCTCAATCTTCCCCTTGAAGAACTCCTTCAGCTCCGGTCTCTTCGCCTTTAGTGTCGGAGTCAGGAGGCCATTTTCAATGGAGAACATTTCATTGTGGATGTAGATGTTCTTCACCTATGAATGGAACATAACTTAGTTATGAAATGTAATGTAATACAAGACTTCCTTATTGTCAGTGTAAATCTAGTTATTATAATTATCATTATCATTATTGACATATGTACATTTTAAGGATATAGTATACTTTTAATCCTATGATAATACAATGTATCTTCAAAGAAACCCCCAAAAAACAACAACCTTTTTCTGTGTAATTTTAGCTTTTCCAGCTTTTTAACTGCTTACCTGCTCGAAAGAGTGGAGGCCGCTCACTTTGCCCAGACGCACCAGATCTTCAAGAACTGCTTTCTTCAAAACCTGGTAACATAAGAGTGAAGTTAAATGTTTCTGTAGGAAGGGCTGTAGATCAGGCAGGTTTCTCTCCACTCAGCCCAGTCTCATGCCTATCCCTGTGTTGGAATGACAAAACAATAACAGCCAACTGCTGTCAACAAATAGCGAATGTGAATATGAGGAACTAACCTCTGGAAGAGGTGAAAATGTGCTATGTAGCTAAAGCACATTCATTCTATTGTTGAATTATCTGAGTGATGCCCGGTAAAAACAGTGGAAATAAGTGTGGAGTCTACCTACCGTGTTTTTACATAGGTCCTTGTATGTGCCCAATATGCCTTTCTTCTTGGCCCACTCAGGCATGACTTCAGGGTCGGGAACCACTATACCTACCAAACAGGACTGAAGATAGCACAGAGAAGCACAGGAAATGGCAAAGAAATAGAGACGGAATCAATTAAATAATCACACTTTCAGGAGGCACAAATTCAAGTGAAATATTTCCCTGTCCTCACCTGCAGGCTGTCCCCATGAACGTAGAGCTGCGCCACGGGTTCACTCCTGATGTAGATGTTCTCAATCTTCTCGGGAGAGATGTACTCGCCCTGTGCCAATTTGAAGATGTGCTTTTTCCTGTCAATAATTTTCAGCGTGCCATTCTGCAAAAGAGCAAAGATGTGACAAAGAGATAATGAGAAGGGGATTCAAGATCGGGATGTCTAACACACACAAATATATATATATAATAGGAAATTTGATACAAGCTGTATGCACGCACGGGCAACCATTTGCCGATATCGCCGGTGTGGAGCCAGCCGTCTTTATCCAGTGTCTCGGCTGACCTCTCTGGGTCTTTGAGGTAGCCCTTAAACACGTTTGGTCCCTTGACACAAACCTGTATGAAAGATTAAAGGAGTGGGAAATGGTTGAAGTTGGAGGAAAAGCTCGTAAAATGCAGTTGATCCCTAAACTGCTTCCTTGAGATACGTGTGGTGTAACATTGTAACTGATCTGTTAAGATAGAATAATTTTTTTAAAATTCTTCTGAAAACCATTTGCTTACCTCACCCTCTCCCTTTGAAGCAAAGTAGTTTTTCTCAGGTACATCCACCAGTTTGATGAGGTTGCATGGCAGTGGAGCCCCTACGTGACCTATTGTCAGACAAACAAATCAAGCAACCTGTTTCTTCATATGCTTCGGTTTTCTGTTAACTGCAGAAGCGCTTCAATTACATTTTCAAA
>OMNM01044506.1:40732-54563 GCA_900302745.1 Parablennius parvicornis
CGTGCACACACACACACACACACACACACACACACACACACACACACACACACACACACACACACACACACACACGCACACACATATATATATGGCATACCAGAGGCAACCAGTAGGGGGCAATTCAGCACAACATTTCGATGTTTTTAATGTTATCTAACAGTTCTATCATTACTGACCCACATTAGGTTTCGTCCTCTAACTTACATCTGTTGTGATCAGTCATAAATCTTTATTTGATGAAGTTGCATCTATGTGTATCATTTGTTGATTACTGTTCAAAACAGGGGGTGGCATGAATTATTATAATAGCTTCTTTTGGTTTGATGTTTTCATGCGTTACCTTGTACCTACATAGGCAATCTCAAGAGTCTCTGATTGTTTGAACAAACACATTTGCTAGGTCAATAAAGGTGACGGGGATGTGTTTGTTGATGAGTTTGTGTTTTAAAAAGTGGCACAGCTGGGATAAACTCGAATGACTCCAATTTGGTTAAAGGTATGGGAAATAAATAGATGCAAAAAAATACACTTCAAAAAAGATTATCAAACAACATACTGAACACTTTGAAAGTCATTTTGGTTAAACAGTGTTATGTATGACATAGTCCACCATCCCCCAGAATAAACAAGCAATTACAACCTGATGTTGGAAATTACCTAAGTGTACAGTTAATGCTGTAGCTTAACAGTCCCTCTTTGTCTGTCTTATCCTTCCAGGCCTCTCCCTTGTTTTCCTTCCCAGTAAGGGAACTACCTTACCTAGTTCCCAGGTAAAGCAGCCACCTCCTCACTCCTACACTCTCAACTGAACAATAATTCATAAATGATTACCTTCAATCAAAACTTGTTGTTTATCTGTGCAGTGCAGTTACGTCATATCATAATATGTCGCGTTAGCAATGTCATTACTCCTTTTGGACTGAATTAAGACAGTAAGGGGAGAATTTATACTTACTGTATTTGCGTCAAATGTATAGAAACATTAACCACAGTCAAACAGACTTTAGGATTTAGTGTTGGACCTTTGAACTGAGCTTACATGAGCACACAAGAGCCGAGATAAGAAAGTCTTGTGATGACGCTGACACTCACCTGGGGTCCAGTCTCCTGGTGTGGTGAACGTGCAGCCAGCTGTGCACTCTGTCTGGCCGTATGCCTCATACACCTGCACACAGGCACAGCAAACGTCGAAAAGAGGGCAGTGGGAAGAAAGTGGACACACTCACAATCATCGCTGTTATTCAAAACGCATGGTCAAGTTTGCATAATCTTGTGATGTTAAGTTCGTACATCTCTTTGTGAAGGCTTTGTTAGCCCTAACAAAGCCTTTTTCTTCTCTTCTCTTGAGGGTGATCTAGAGCTGTAAAATAGTTCACCCTGTTCCCCAACTGGTATTTTACCGTGTTTGTCAACTGTAGGTGCTGAGCAAAGTGTGTACAGTGAGATAGTGGTGGGAAGGAATTACAACATTCATCCTACATACCATCCCAGGTAACAAAAAAAAAAAAAAGAGCAGAAACTCACACTGCAGCTACATAAAACCTGCCCAACAACTCTTCAAACTAGAAGCAGCTTGGCAGTCTTCAACTTTAAAGATTTATGTTACAGGGTTTGGGGCTTCAAGAACTCTTAAACCTTTAACAGGAAAGCAACCATTTTTGGTCACTTCCACATTTCTGGATGACACAGCAAGAAGTTGATGATTAGCGCGCCTCACAGTTAGAAAGTCTGGGTTCAAATATGAGCCAGGGCCTTTCAATGTAGGGTTTGTATTTTTTCCCCATGTGTGCGAGGATTTCCCTTGGGGACTCCAGTTTCCTCTCTCAGACCAATAAAATACATGTGAGGTTAATTTCAAGACCCTGAATTGCCCCTAGGTGTGACCTGGAGTGTGTGTGTGTGTGTGTGTGTGTGTGGTTGTCCGTGTCTCTTTTTTGTGTGCGTGCATTGTGCGTGTGTCTGACCTGACATCCCAGGGCTGCTCTGAGGAATCCCAGGACACTGGGTGAGGTAGGAGCTGCTCCCGTTATTATCATCCTCAGCCTTCCCCCCAGGCTGGCCTGTACACAGAGCGGTCACATTGTAGAATATCAACTCATATTGCTTCGATTGAAACAAAGACAGGTGAACAGACAATAAACAAATCAGTTTTAATGAAAATTGACTCCTTGTCAAGTGAATAAATACTGTATTTGTGAATATTTCATTCTGTGGGAAAAAAATGTTTATTTAAGGTATCAGTGTCACCAAGAAGGACCAATAAGAACATTTTAATAACAATCGATAAAGTCTCTGAAAGGGTATTTATAGGTCGTCAGAGTGACACTTTGTCATTTACACCTGCTTCCTTCATGCTGGTGTTTTTTTTAAATATTTGATTGGATGCAGGTTTCGAGGGAAACATAACAGGCTTGTCAATTAAAATGAAGTATGATTTAAAAACTGTTTAACAGATGATTTGTTGAAAAAAAAAAACAACTGTTAAGGCCACTGTAAGGGTCAAATAGTAGAAATATAGTGAAGTGCAATGGGCTGTTTTCTTGAAAGGCCAATGACACATTTAACCTTTATAAAAGTTTTCAGTATTTGAATGTGTCCATTGGCAGGGGCTATTCACCTGAATCTTACTGAAGAAGATCTTGTCCCAGATGCTGTCGCTGCGAATGACGCCGTTGCTGACTTCAGCACCTTTTCTCTTGGCAGCAAAGTTGAGCAACCAACGCTTCAGCGGGGTGTTTGCCTGGCTGAAAATCTGCAGAGGACACATCAAACACACCAATGCTTTTGGGACATAATCATTTCTCTTTCTAACTCATCTGAATATTTGAGGACCTCAACATCATCTAATTTTTGTGTTGACAAAACAGGCATTTCTGAAGTAACAAGACCTGAACGGCTCTGTGGGGCTCAGTGACAAGAGTTTTTAACTTTAAAAATGCAACAAAATACTAACTTGCAATGAACCTTTTTAACAAAATCTGTGATAAACCACTTATCTTTAAACAATTGCAATCTGAAATCCTTTTTGCTGCTGAGATTCTAACCAGACTTCAGACTTGAAAAGCCTGTTATCTCTCAGTCTTCTGCAGAACTCATCATGAATATTTCACATTCTCATCCTTAGAGTTTTGATTTTATGTATTCTTGCGTGCAAAAAAGTAGCTCGCTCTCAGTTTTGAGTTGCATTTCAAAATTTAGGGAAAAATAAAATCTTCCAGGAGCTTTGTAGTGAGGGCATTGAACATTAGGTGTAATGATTAATTGTATTCTTATTCATGCATTTGTTGCAATACACTCTTACTCTAATAATATAAGATACATTTTAGTTCTTAGCTACACAGAACAATATTCTAAATAATTATTTCTTCTCAAAAATTACAATAAAGCAGACACACTGTTGTTGTTTTTTTTTGAGTAATTTTTTTTCTGTTCAATCATCTCCCTTCCCTTCATAACTGCAAGCACCTTAAATTTAATCCGGGGTGGTTTCGAGTGAAACGCTGTATGTCTGACATGAGTGCTCTGGAAGCTTCGTTTCATCTCACCTTGTCATACATGCGGTTGAGTAGTCGAGGCACCACAGGGAAAATGGTCGGCCGTAGAGCCTTCATGTCATCTGATAGGAGGCGGATGTCTCCCTGATAGAAGCCGATCCTTCCTCCATGGCAGTACACCACAGACTGCAGCAGACACAACAAGCTGTTTTCAACAACACTTTTACTGTTAATGGATACACCTTAAAATTTGACTGCACTTTATTGAAATTTGCCTTAAAATCTGCATTTTGTCTTTAAATGTTTGTCTAGGGAAATCTGCAATATCTCACTTTAACTATTGTATTCTGTTAACTGTGTCAAATCAGTGTTACAAGTTTTAAATCTAATGATGTGATGTGCGCTGCAGACCTCTTTTCCTGGTTAAATAATGGTTTTAAAACCACGAAAACAGTCAGATGTGGGAATAATCTTTTATCTGCCAAAGTAATTCAAAACACTTCTGATACATCGTACACTTTGTCATTGTTTGAATTTATTTTAGTATAGATTTCATAGGTGTGAACCTTGCTGTTGAGTAACTAATACTAATCTTACAAGACACTTTAGAAAATGACATGAAGTTGCAGTTGGTGTAAATTTGTCAAAAATTCTCACACTCTTGAAAAAAGAGGAAGCTTACAGTGTTCCTGTCAAGTTTTAGCACTGTTTCTTTTTGTCATCATCCATCCTTCGGCACAGTGTTACAAAGATTTGAATACGGTTGTCTTTTTTTGTGTGAAATTATAGTGTTAAACTTGATTATTTTGCCACGATACACTCCACTATAAATGTAACAGCAGAGGAAGTGAGTCATGACCCATTACATACAATGCTACCATAGTAAACACCGTCGAAATATTAAGGAAACTTCAGTGTGCTACTCTTCTTGTCAGTTCTCACACTCAAGGTGTGAAGTGATGATAAAGTCTTAAACCAGTCCTGATTCAGATCAACACAATCGGAACATGTATGGCACGATAAACAATTCTCCGCTCATCTGAGATATGAACACATAAGTCCATTTCTTTTGTTTGTTTGTTTCGTCTGCCTGATCTTGAATTTGAGGTTCTTGTGGGCATTCACACCCCTTTTAAACATCTCTTTGAAAGAAAGGATTTACTCAAATCAATTTGTTGTCATGTAATTACGTGGCATATTTCAGGCTCATCAAACCGTCTGAGGACATGCTGATGCACGGATCAAGTTTTTTGTGTTTTGATTAAACATCACCACTATCAAATACAGGGGTGTTGTGTTTGTGTTTATGTAGAATCGGCATGCTTGCTTGTTGTGTGTGAACTGGTCCTTTGCTGTCTGGGGAAGTTAGGTGTTTCCCTGTGTCTGGTGGTCACACTTTTCACAACCTTGCACTGCTCTGACTTCAAACAAACCAGGCTGGTTCAACCTGCTGCAATTGGATAGCAGCCACGTCTCTCCACATATGGTGTTCAGTAAAACCACTACCTGGTGCATTAGCATTGCAAGTCAACCATGGTCAATCAAAAGAGGAAAGAAAAAATAATCCAAAAACAATTGAGCCCCATATTCAGTCATTTGTGTGTAATTTTGGACAGTTTAACCACTTGATTGTATGATAACAGGAACATGATGGTGTAAATTATACAAATTGTAAACACAAGAGGTATACTCCAACAATTTCAATTTACACTTATTTAAGTGAGTGCCTCTGAAGGGTTAACGATGTAACAATGATAAAAAAAAAACAAACAAAAAAAAAAAAACAAGACAACAGATAACTTCTGTGAAGCTGATATTCTTCGTGTCTTGTCATCTGACTTTGAGTTTGACTATAAGTTGTTATGTTTTACTGGCCTCCCGGCATCAAGAGTTCATTCACTAAAAATGAATGGAGGCTTAGAAAATCTGTGCGTATCAACCAGTGGACACAAGGGTGAATGTGCTGAAACTGTTTTATCAGCGAGGCAGTGCTAAATCAGTCCAAGACTATTACCGAAAATGACACGGCAAATGAAGAAATCATTGATATTACCTGAAGCGTGTAGTAACAAGCGACGCACAATACAATGACATCAACACAATCCCTTTCCATGGAAATAAGTTCCACATTGTGTGGTGGGAATTACCAGCCATTAAGCCCCGAACTGAGTCCTCAACTGGATTTGAATAAAGATCAAATCCAAATTTGTTTGAAAGCAGCATTCTGAGTTCATTCTGTGGATCTGCATATTTAAAATTTAATCAGATGTCAAACACTCAAATTTTATTATCTCTACGAAAAAGATGCAACAAGCCGATCAATAATCGATACATCTACGGTATAAAACAATAGTAAACAGTCTGCTGTGATGTTTACTATAGAAAGTCACAATTTTGCAAGCAAGGAGCTCTTGAGTAAAGTAATGTAAGTTTTGCAATTTTTATGTTTGATGTGAGCTGAACTTCTCTTTATGGAGCTTTTTGAGTTTTTGAGAAATAGGAGTAAATATTGTGGTTTTATTAAGCAACTGTAAGACTTTTTTTGGTTAAAAATTCTTGTTCCTTTTTTTCTTCTTCTTCTTCTTCTTTTTTTTTAACAGTGATCTAACAATTTCACATCTTCTCAATGAGACAAATCATGAGAAATGCTGTGACTTGCCTGAACATGAACCCTGATCTATTATATAGTGAAGAGCTGAACCGGATTGATGGTCAAAGATGTGAATCAAAAACAAGTCTCATCACAGGGAATGTGCTCATCTGGCAAGGTGGGTGGAAATTCTCAGGAATTCACGTATTCTTTTAACTCCTGACTCCAAGTCTGACTTAAAATGAAACTTACGGATTGTGTTTTTCACAAGCTGAACAGCAGGCTGTACCAGCTAGAATACAATCGATCATACTAATTTTAGACAATATGATAGCAGGAGGTGCAGCTTAAAATGTTTCTTTAATCTCTACTTTCATTTGTTTATACTGAACAACACAGTTATTGTCTGTACAGAGGGATGTGCAGGTTTATCTTAGCAGACTACAAAGTGATGAAACTTGCACAAAACTGGTCGTAATCTCCGGAATTAGCAATGATTCATCATAGTTGGAAAACGAAACTGATGAAAAGGGGGAACAGTGGATAAAGTTTCTCCGCCTTCCCCACTTCCCTCCCACTGAATAACTGACGCCCACGGTCAGCTTGACCCTAAGGGATGCTTCCTCTGCCCCCGCCAACATCCCAAAACACATAAACTCTCTCATTCCTGTGGTCGGGGATATTACCTCAATGAGTCTCTCAAACATGTGAGCCAATGGCAGGAAGGAGATGAGGCAGTCATCTTGGTTGGGGAAAATTACTTTCTGCAGGGAGACAAATAGAAGAATACAATAAAATACTTAAAAATAAACTCGCAAAAGAACAGCGTGCCATTTAGAAGACGCAGGTCTCAGAGGACGAAATACTAACAACCAAATCATAGCCAAAAGTGGGGAAGGAGAGTGTGAGATTTGAGAAGTAAAAGGTCAGTTGGGGCCTTACGTCTGTTACTTTGAGGAAGCCAGAGAAATCAGCCACTACATTCCCATGGGTGAGCATAACGCCCTTTGGGTTTCCTGAGGAGATAAAAAAGCAAATGTCACGTGACACAAATGCCCAAGAAGCACAGATCCATTCAGCGATCCAACATGAAGAGACACAGCAGGAATTTAGTTTAATGGCATTACAAACACGATTCCATAACTTGGTTTTAGGTTGTTTGTTTGCATTATCAGGTATGGCCACACACACGCACACACACATGCACACACACACAAAAGATTGAGGGATCATTCCAGAAAGATAGAGCTGCACTAACGAACTCTGTCCAGCAGGTGGCAGCCTACTCTACTCATGAACTAGTGTCCTTAAATAACCCAACGTTTATTTCCCTTTTCCTGCTGGCTGAAGCCAAACCCTTATTGTTGTTAGATGAGACCACCATCATCTAAGATGACAGATATCACTGGAGAGTCAAAAACAGGCATTCGTGTAGTGAGTGTAGTAAATAGTAGTAAGTTATTGGAGTGAAATATTGAGAAAACTCCAGTTCCATATAGCTCATGGCAGAATTGTTGCTGAGGAGTTGCAAGTGTTTGTGTACCAATGCAGTAAAGCTTTTTCTTCAGCATGTTTATCATATGAGTTCACAGTTGATCACGACGATGACGTGGTCAACACTTCATACTTTCAATGATAAACTTGTTTACCTTTTCAAGTTTTACTTGACACACTTTAATGAATTCCCGAAGAGTCATAAGAGGTCAACGCCCCAAAAGCTTTGGTATTGACAAATCTATTGTACATGTGCAACATTGTCCGACAAGTGGAGTTCAAACTTAATGACTCCTTTTTGAAAAGTAAATGTAAACATGTGAGAGACTTTTAGAAAAACACTGCGAATGTGTTTAATGGCCTGGAAAGGAATTTATGTGAAAAAGGAATGTCTTGATAAAGTATTTCATCATGGGCTTGTTGTTTCATCCTAACTGTCTGCAGATATTGCAGTAAAATGTGTTTGATGGTTAATAATCAACTGTGATGTAATTTTTAATTTATTTGTCTGTCGTTCTTACTAACTGAAGGCCAAAGTGTAACCAAGAACTAGTACCCCAACGGGGATTAATACCAGCCGATACATGACTATAATAAGCTTAAAACTGATATTTTAGTTAAACTATCTTCATTTCTGTCAATCATTTCTGACCTGCTTGTGTTATTCACATTTACCTGTGTTCTCCCAGAGGGAGGCGAGTGTGACAGTCCATCATCAAACAAATCATGCATCATATTTACACACACACACACAAACACACACACACACACAGACACAAACACACGCATGCACGCAACCCAACTCTCACCTGTGGTTCCACTGGTGAAACACACAATAGACAAGTCATCTGGTGCTGGTGGCTGTGGTTAAAAAAAATAAATAAATAAAAAAGAATGGAATCAATTACGTGCAACTTATCTGAAAGAAATTCAGCATCATCCTGCACCAATATACAGTGTGAGCACAGATTAGAAAGTACGGAATAATTTCAGTTACTGGATCTGTGCCCTTTTTGTGTCAATATTATTATGCAAGCAGCTATCATAGGGTAACCAAAGTTTTGCAATCAGAGTATTTCATATTCATGTCACTGCCTCGCTGACATTGAATAAAGTGTGTCCGTTCAATGAATTCAGTTCAATTATACAGTTGAGCCAAGGGAAATAATTTGAACATAATTCAATCTAGTGCTGGTACTAATTCATTGCTACTGCTTCAGCACGATACACTTTATCGTAAAACATGCCGTGGCCTTGTTTCATAACGTTTTTTTTGTCCTCTTTGCCAGTGAAGTAGCTTTAATCAACATGAAGGGGAGGTTTTATCTCCCTCACGGAAGTGGGGCTGCAATAACCCCTGGCAAATCACACTCTGATTATCTTATTAGAAGTGTTATTTAATCATTTCTGTTTGGCAAGATACCTGATCAAAAACCCAAATCTTACACAGATGATCTTGTAAGATAAAAAAAAATACACAGTATTCTGCCTGTAAACATCATGGGGTAATACACCAAATTGCAGGCATATTAAGCAAGTACATATAAACATTATTTTTACAAAAATCTACCAAAATTCAATCTGGATGACAAATTATACTGTAGTTACAGGGTTTCTCCAAAGTCACATGTCTAAAAATTATGTGATAATTCACATATGCAGTATTTACTGTAGCAGAATTTCGAATCTGTTGTACTTACTATGGGTTTTCTGAAGTTCTCTCTGCCCAGAGCCTGTAAGCAACAGCATGGGGGGGAAAAAACAAAAATATTACAATTAAACTTTTCTATATGGACAAATCACCACAAAATGTTTTGCCTGAACAACCCATTGATATTATATGACTTCCTCTGACCTATCACTCCAACTCAGCAGGCCTGAAACTGAACATTTATGGCACTGTATTGCTACTCAAAAGTGCAAAAGATCAATCATAAAAAAAGAAGAAAAAAAAGAAAAGAAAAAGAAAATGGTTTTTGTTCTGTGTTTTGGGGTCACAGTCTCATGGCCTTCAATGAAACTGCTCTATTTCCCGTAAACCACCTGAGCCTGTATTTGCCATAGTTCAAACACCTTTCATAGCAGCTAATCATTACAGAGAAATGAAAGCTCTGCCTCACATCTCTGATTGTGTTGCCTTTCGGCAACTCACTACTGTTCAATATAATTGGTGCAGAACAGCGTGCGCATACTTTGGACTTATGTTAAGAGAGCTTGCAAGACAATACTTAAATACTGGTTTAACGAGCGTGCGTCATGATTGATGCAGCAGTAATACGACTTACAAGAAAGCAAATCGGGAGCTGTCACATTTCAAAGAACACGTGGTAGCCTTATTTACCTGTAGCATGGATTGTTGTTCATATTTTACCCAGCATGAACCCATCTTGTATTGTGCTTGAGACGTATTTTTGACTGACCAAATCACAACATCACAGTGTTTAGACTATGCCACACAGAGCATTTCACTTTGTGCATAGCAGACTCCAGAATGCCGCCACATTATCAGAGCAAGACATCACTGTGGCACTCGCTCCTCTTATACAAGCAGCATAAAAGCTTCACCGACATAATAAATGCTCTGAAGCAGGAGTCCATGTCTGTCATCAGTCCGAAATAGGTTACCGACTAGTTCACTGTATGTAATCTGCAATAAAGTGGATAGGCAGGCAAAGAAAAAACTGACAAGATTTCAAATATGCTTGGGTTACCGTGCTTTTTCTGAAACAATAGTATTTATGATACAATAATACACATTGGAAAGCTGTTCATTGTATTTAATCCTGTTTAATATCATTTGCACTAAGCAAATGTAACAATCTGCCATCTTTTCTTTCCCACATACTCCATACCTCTACTTCTTGCAAGGCCTGCACGTGGACACCACAGCCCTTCCCGTGCTCCACCAAGGCCTGGTCGAAGGCATCCATCAGGAGGATTCTCCTCAGGCCCGGTGTCTCCTTCCGCTCCACGTTTTCCAAAAGCACCTGAGCTTTCTCTGCTTTGTCGCAGATGACTGTGGAGATATCCGCTGAAAATCACACACGCACACAAGAGCACACACAGCCTTGTGTGAGTATCAGCAAAATAAGGATAATAGCAACAAAACCTTTGTCAGTTTCCTAGATCATCAGGACTTCAAGAAAGATTTCAAGATGGTTTAAGATAATCAAGTCTCGTGTTTTCAATTTGGAGCAGCATTGAAAATGCCCGATGTGTCTTCTTACCAGTGTTAATGATGAACCGTATTGCATCTGGGCCTAGTGTGTCATAAAGGGGAACCACCACCATGGAGTAGGTATAGCAAGCTAGCTCTGAGATGATCCACTACAATCACACACAAGACAGAGTTCAGGGGTTAAAGGGAGGTCACAATTTCTGAATGTTACGTTAGTGTGAAAATGTCTGTGAATTATCTAAACTACAGATTTGTTACCTCAGGTCTGTTCTGAGCGAACACTCCTATGAACTGGTTGGGGTTGGGCTGGCAGCCCTGGTGCAGAAGGCCCGAACCCAGGTGCTCTGCCCGGGCTGTAACCTGTGGAGCATATTGAGCTTAGAACCACCACTAAGACTACCTGAAGAGTCCACATTATTTCATTTCAATTATGTTTTTTTTTAGTTTATTTTAGGTGACTAAAGTGACACTGTATATCAGTTAAACATTGGTCAGAATGTCAGTTTTTTTTTTTTTTCCCCCACCAAATTCACAATATGATATATGATCAAGTCCAAATTTGCACAAACTGGGTGAAGTGATTCACCCTCATTTGAAACACTGAATTGCCCAGTTTTTTTTTCTTCTTTAATTTACCACGATTGTGAAAGACGGAAAATAAATACGAAAAAAGAACTGAAGCCACAGGGATAAGGTGGCAGAGGAAGTTGCATCAGCACGATCAGATTTTCCATACTTCAGCGGGTCTTGCGTAACAACTTTCCCAACTGAGAATATCAGACAATGTTTCAGTCACAAAGTTCTCTCTGTAAATTGCACCCTAAACAGGTCCAGATTTGTCTGGCAATAAGAGACGAAACTAAACGTTTCCAGTGAATGTGGTGCGTAAGAGCGTATCCTGCTTTTGACTACAGTCAAAACTTGAGCATTTTTATTTAATTGCTCAAAAGTTGACACAGACAAAAGTTGAATCAAAAAAATGCTTAAAAGGCTTAAAATTTCTCTTTCCATTTATCTCAGCAATTTATTATAACCTGCAAAATCTGGCGACTCAAAGTTGGATAAAGAAATGTGGATGCATGGGTTGTCAGGATGTACTCATTTTTGTGATATTTGACAGGTTGTTTTGTATGTAGAAAAATCATTTCTTTTTACATGCAGCTTTGCCTGAACTCTCCCTTTCACGTAACTGCTCTCATAAATAAACCTGAACCACCTGCCCCGGCTGAATAAGTGCTGTCAGATAACAAAAAAGGCACCACAGCTTAATCCCACCTGACAATGCAGGCCTGGGATGTCCTGACATTGGCACTAACCTCTTTGTAGGATAGCCATTTGTAAGGCTGGTTTGGAAGTCGGGAGCCCAGACAAGGTCCATCACCTGTTGAACACACAAAGCGTTTGTTAACTTCAAACAGCAACTCCAAACTGTAGACACGTTACTGTTGCCCGAACTCTAATTTTTGTTGTTTGTATTTAGCCGATATATATGATTTCTTTAGGACAATCTGCAACAAACTAAATCAAGCTCGGTGAATAGAAATGACGGAGCGGAATGTGTCCTGTAACGGAGTGTGATCCCGGGTGGGTACAGCTGGAGTGACATCAGGTGGAAAGAATCTGCATTGTGACTCAGTCGCTTCGTCTTAAAACTCGTTGGTCGTGACTTCAGACACTGTTACTAGTAGCAACGATGGCCATCACCTTGGCAACCAGACGACTCCTTTTTTTTTCTTTATCTCCAGCAGCAGAGAATGTAATTGGAGGTTTCACGGTCAGACCACAGCATCATCAGACTGCATGTGAGCTCTGTCAGCTTGTGTCCCACACTGTGCATTAAGGATCTGTACCAACATTCAGTGGAAATTTTGACTCTGAGTGTGATCACAGACCCTCGCTCAAAGGTTTTGATGGTGCTTCTGTGCCTGACAATGAGAGTTTCATTAGAAAAACAACTAATTTAGGTGATGAGCAACATCTTATTGTGCTTAAGTTGGATTCTCAAGGACAGCCGTGTTTATAAAAAGACACATTTATGGTTTACATCTTCACATGACAGCAAAGTCATATTAATAACAGATATATATTAACAGCACATTCATTCCCTAAACAAAGTGGTAAGTGAGGAGAAAGCATCACATATATAAATCTGTTTGAGAGGCATTTTCTCTTCAGTTAAAAAGCCGTGTTGTTCATGAAACAGAATAATGGTGATAATCTGTCAGTTAACAACAGTACTAGTTATATACATATACATATATACATTTCAGAGCACCATTTTTGCAGTACTTTGCACTACTATATTTCCCAGAGTGGTACTGTCAAGAATATAGAGGAATACAGAAAAAGAAATGGTCAATGGACAGATTGTCGTAAAAATGTCAAGTACAAATAATTTTTATTCTTCATTAATCCCAAGTCGTAACTAATTGAAGAACCAAAAACAGACCACTTATGTGTTAAGAGTGAATAAGGAGAACCTTTGACAGTTTTTTTTTTCACCTTGCATCCTACCCACCAGATATATGCAGGCCTCGCTGAAAGACCTCGTACATGGTCCTGGCGTCGTCGTGGTAATGAGCCAGCAACTTGGACGGGTCTCCCATCATGGACCTGCGACCCCCGTCTTCATGCTGACTCGGAGAGAAACAGAGAAAGAGTGTTGGAGTGGTTCAGCTGCGTTGTTAAAAACTACGTGATGAAGGAGTTGGAAGGTTAGAGGACAGTATGAGGAACTTTTCTTTTTGGCGAATGATAATCCTTTTTTTCCTGAGTTCACAAAATTCTTGAATCCTTCCTGAAAGGTAGAGTGTGCTGGTTGATTATTCTGTTCTTTTCATATGAAGATAAAACAGTTGGCAAGTCATTTAGATTAACGATTCAGGCTAAATAATAGAACATCTGGGGAGTTATAGCACCCTAAACACACACACACACACCCAATCTGGTGTGTTGAAAAAAAACACATTGCACCTGCTGTTTGTATTGTTTCCTCGTCAGAAATCTTCTCGAGTTACTGAAGAGATAAACAAAAAACCTCATAGCCACAAAAAAAAAAAAAAAAAAAAATTT